>BQNB010103085.1:0-24107 GCA_026074375.1 Tanacetum coccineum | reverse complement strand
GTTTATGGAATACTAGTGAGATAGTTTATAAGTGTTAGCAAAATTTTCATAAGATGATGGTAAAATTTTATTTATTTATTTCATGGAAATAATAAAATAGGTTATTAGGTAATAGCAAAATGGTTTATATGATGGTAAGAATATAGTTTATAAGGTGGTGTTTTACTAGATGATAGTAAAATAGTTTATAAAATAAGGGTTTATTACCCGATAGTAAGATAATTTATTAATGATAGTAAGACAATTTATTAACGATAGTGGGAATAGTTTATAAAGCAATTGTGGAATAGTTTATAAGATGTTAGTTTATTTGACGACAGTAAGATAATGATTACTAAAATAGTTTATCATGTCGTAGTGAAATGGTTTATAATGTAGTTGTAAAAACGTTTGAAGGGTTATAATAGTTTAGGGAATGGCTTGCATAAATAAATAGAGAGTTAAAGTAAAATCGACAAGGTTTTCACGACACATAAGTTTGATAGATAACTTAAATCATCCACACATACAATGAAATTCAAAAGAAAGTACGACACAAATTCCTATAGGAAATAGAGTCTCAGAAAGTTCTCGCTTAGGTTCACTAGGTAATACGAGAAGGTCTCTCTTTAAACATTAACATTATTTATCATGACACTAGAGTCTCCATAAGTTTTTCCATTTCTCTGCTTGTTTACTTGGTTCTGCTTCTTCCTTTCTTGACAACCATTCTTGTAATGTTCTATCCTTCCACACTCATAACAGGTAACTTCAGCTTTATGTTTTGCCACTGAGGGCCTCTACTTCGCTCTCGGGACTTGGGTCCTACAATCTCTAGTTTGATGACCAACCCGCTTGCAATTGCCACATTTTGCCGCACATGGGCTGGTGTGGTAAAACTTACACTTGTTACACAATGGTAGATTTCCAGCATAGCCTTTGTTGTTGCTTGGCTCGGCAGTGTGTGCTCTAATTACCTTATGATCTTTGTTTTGTTATTGGCTAGAGCTTCCACCATGGTTACCTTCCCACTTCCTCTTGTTTCTAGCATTCTCTGCTACTTTTTCTTTTTGCTGTTCGACCCAGTTCATTAAGTAGCGAGCCACGCGGGCTTTGCCTCGTAGATAGCAATAGTCTCGATAGCATTAGCCACTCACTAGGCTACAATTTGCTTGATTTCCGCAAAACTCATCCCTTGATTCGTAGTTGACATTGTTTCCTTAAGATCCCAAAATCTAGCCTCTATGTCATCCCTAACTGACTCAATATGCTTTGGTGGTGGTGGTACTGCTATTGGTAGTGGTGATGGTGATACTGATGATGGTAGTGATGGTGAGGGCGATCTGGATCTCTTACGAGATGAGGATGGTAAAAGTGATGGTGGCGGTGAAGATGATGATGTCAAGAGTGATGGTAGTGATGATAATGATGGTATCTCTGATGGAAGTAGTGGATGACAGGTGGATGGTGATGCAGCTCTCCATCCATCCATGGCTGATTTGTAGCCTAGTGGCATCGAGATATCCTTTCTCGATTGACAACACAGGCAGGGCTAGTAGGTAGGGGCCAGGTAGGGTTCGGGTAGGTGGTGGATGAACAATTAATGTTGAAGCAGTCTGGGTGTGGAGTGACTCATCTGTCTCACTCAGATCCTCGTCTGATGAGTCATCACCAGAATCCAGTGGGTAGCCATACAAATCCGGTATGTGATCTGGTGATGGTGGTAAGGGTCTAATAGGTAAGGTAGTAATTTCATTGTCAGAATCGGATATGATGACAAACAGAGCAAATACTCCAGCACGTGTTATAGTAGTAGGAAAAGGTGTGGGAAGAGGTGTGGTCATAGTGCTGTGACAATCCAGGGTTTTATATAAGTATAGTATATAAGAAAAGTGTAGAATTATACGCAAGATAAGGTAAGCACATATATAACTCATGTAAGCAAATAGTGTAACACCCCCGAATAGGGTCGTAGTAGAATGAGTGTGTTCGGGAGCGTTACATCATAGATCAATAGCACAAGATATGAGAACGACCTCTAAATGAGTCGTTTAAAAACTAATACATTGGAATAATGGAAATTGTTTGTTACAAAAGCACAACGGCTTAACATGTTCACTTGTAAATATAAAGATTTTAAAACATAACAACATCCCCAAAATGTAATGCTTCTAAAGCTTTATGCAATGATATCCAAAATAAAGACCACCAATGTATCCTTGACTTGCACCTTATTGACCTGAGAAAACATGCTTTAAAACGTCAACATAAAGTTGGTGAATTCACAGGTTTATGTAAATATAATGCAGGACCGCAAGATTTCCAAGTGTATGATAATGCAACAAATGCAAACAACACAAAAAGTAATTACGTTTCCCTAAGCTTATGACACTGAAGCTCGACATATATGAATTGCAATATAAATTGCCTACATTGCCCTTGATGATGTTCTAACCCGCAACATCCTAAATCCGACATGGTATACGTCCGTTGTCTGGCAAACCGGCACAGTGAGCGCTACTCACCCGAACGGGGATGTCAATCCCAAATAGATCTATTTATAACATTCGCGCTTACACAAAGTAATTAACAGTTCATGATAATGGGCTCAAAGGGTTATCGCTACTTAGGCAAACACGTAATCATGTAAAAATGTACACTTGCGTCCAATCGTAAAACAATGCATGTTTCTCGTACCTCAAAGTTTTAAATCATTGTAATGTAAATAATAGGCAATGAACTACCTCAGTGAATGAATTGATTATTAATCAAATAGCGTGAAAATCGTCATGTAGTCCGAATGCAACCTAATTAAATATAGGTCGTATGAGTACTATGCACTTTGAATAACTAACAAAACATATAATTCTATATAGTTACATCACCACCTAAACATGTTTGTTTAATTTATAAAATTAAACAATATAAATTTGTACTTTGTAAAATAATGTTCATGTATTTGTTTTTGTAAAAATGTTGTATTTGTCCAACAATTGATCCGTTTAATAGAAAAATAATTGTTTAACACATTTATGTAATATAAAAGAATAATATTTATATAATAGTTAATTCGATTTCACTAAAAATAGTGCACCACGTATACAAAATAGTGGCATAATGATATAATAAACCTATATCTGTTTTCCGTTTTAACTAACCGTTTTATACTTCTTTATATGTATAGATCCGTATTTAAAAAATCTAATCAAATTTTTACATTCATATATAATTAGGTCATGACTGTTATGAACAGTAACAATAAGTGGAAATTTATAAAAATAATTTTTATAAATTTTAATTATTGAAATCGTATAATAATCATATCTCATTCGTTTTAATTCGGTTTTTAGTGATTCTCATGTCCACGTCTTCGTAATAAAAAGTTCTATCTAAAAAAATAACTTTCCAACATCCCACTATTATGGACAATAGCATGTTTTTATAAAAATCTTTTTCATAGTAAACTTGTAAATAGCGTAACTTCTTCATTTTAAATCCGTTATTGATGTACCGTATAGTTTTGAAATCCTCATAAGTTGTACTTTTCCAGAAAAATATGTTTACATTTTATCATATTCGAAATCCTTATAGTTTTTATAAAAATACTTTTATAAAAACACTTTTACGTATAATCTTGTAAACTCTGTAACTTCTTCGTTATAATTTGGATTTCCGAGTTCTTTATATGCTTTCGATTCTTATGAGATGTACAATTTTAATAAAATATAAAATAATTATTATATGGTTCGAATTTGAACAGTAGCATTTTAAGTTTTATATAATTAATTTTTATAACTTGTTTTATACACTTTTCATTTTATTAAAATACTACAAGTCTTCTACTTTATGATTGATACACTAACTTGTGTATATTCATAGTCCTCTAATTTGTATGCTTGAAATACCTTAGAAATCAAAACTATGAATTATTTGAAGGTGGTTTGAGTGAGCCTTGGGTATGGATGAGTGTAGGAGAGAAATAATTTGAGTTTTATTGTAACACCCCCAAATTGGGTCGCAGCGGAATAAGGGTCCGGGGCGTGTTACTTTAAGATCAACAGCACAAGAACGACACAAAAAGTCGTTTAAAATGATACATTGGATTTAATTAAAAGACTTAATACAAAAGCATATAGCTTTACTTGTTCATTGTTAAATATTACAAAAGATGACAATACATTTCCCAAAATATGATGCACATAAGTCTTTAAGCGTGCAATCCAAAATAATCCATATGCATCCCTGGCACCTTATAACCTATTAGACCTCGCTAAAACATTGCTTAAACATCAACAAAAATGTTGGTGAATTTCATAGGTTTGATAAATCATAATAGCAGGACCGCAAGAACTTTTTCCCGGATAATGCAACACAATGCAGACCTCACAAAACCAGATTACATTTTACACTAAAATTAAGCTCATGACACTGAAGTTCGCCAAATCTTTCTTGCAATTAAAATATATATTGCAATTTACGTCCCATCCGGATGTCTAACCCTAAACATCCTAAATTCGACATGCTATAACGTTCGTTCCCGGTGATAGCTAGTCACCCGAACGGGGAGGTCGTTTCCCGAATAGATCTATTAAATAACATTCGCGCTCACATAATGTAATTTCCAACTACATCTATGCAATTGACAGTTCATGACATGGGACTTAACTGGGTTATCGCAACTTAGGCAAACATGTAATCAATATAAAATATCCACTTGCGTCCAAGTTATAAAACAAAGCATGTTTCCACCCCAAATAATAGTAAATCAGTAAAACTGTAAAAAGTGGGGCTATAAACTCACCTCGAGTGAGTGATCCAATAATATATAACAACTGCGGGAAAATACTTCACAATTATTCCCGAATGCAACCTAATCCAATATAGGTCGTATAAGTACCGAGTACTTTAATTAATAACATTATATAATCCTATAGTCGTTACATCGTACTATCGTTTGGGCTATCATAATTAAGAGGTCGTGACATGACGTACGAGGAGTTAGGACACTTTAAATCGTAAGTCCAACAACTCGTCAATACGTCATCCGAAGAGGACTTATTATGAAACTCCCTAGTAATATAGTACTTTGATAACCACATATAATTCTATATAGTTCAATCACCAACTAATGGTTTTTGGTAAAATTGTGTTTAATAGGTTAAAACGTTTATAATTTCTGTTTTAGTAAAACTAGCATAACTTTTGCGTTTTAAGCCCGATTTTGACGTTTCTTATGCCCACGCTTTCGTATTAGGACGAGTTATCATAATTTGACATTTTCAATATTTTTGAACCCTCATTGTGAACAGAACTTTTTACTGTCACGAATCAGATCCGTGACTTTTATTTAAAACTGTATTTGTTGTCGTAAAACCCTAAATGTCGTATTTTATCGCTATAAGCTCCGTTTTTTAACTATTCTTTTCTAGGACGTACTCGTTATTGAAAACCTATCAATTTATAAGTTTACAAAAATGTAACTTTCTGTCATGAAAGTAACTTTTACTAAAAATAGTTTTTTTAAAAAAAGTATTCAATTGTTCGTAAACTCCGCGAAAATCATAACTACTCTCTCGTGTATTAATTGGAAAATTTTTGATTCTTATCATTTTTGGAATACAAAAAGATATGTATTATTTGTTAAAAATATCAAACTTTGCCGTCTGTTTTGTGGATTGTGACTCGCAGTACTCATATCCAAATTAGTACCCAAAGCGTTCTGAAGTGACCTCTAGAAATTTGATGCGAATCTCGGGTCCGCAATCACAAAATGATTGAGACGGGTATTCATGCCTCGAAGACCAGCACTGCTTTAGGTACATTCATGCAATTTATCCAAAGATCAGTCTCTCTCATCGGTGTGAAGATCGCAGACTTAGTGAGTCGGGTCAAACGATCCCCCACATTTGTGTCATAACCTTTGAGACGTCTAGAAGCTTCGTGACGAAAATCCATAGTGATGTTGTACCCACTTCCAAATTCGGCGTAATTGGGTTGTACCAACAATCCTGATGCCTTTTGATGTTGCGCCTTGACCTTGAGCACAGGTCCAAACCAACTGTGGTGGTTGGTTGTGGTGATTGGTGCAAACATAAGTGGTTATGTCACTTTCCAAGTTGGCGCCCACCAATATAGCATCTTCATGTCTTGGTACATTTGTCTGAACCGGATAATAGAGAATTTTTGATTATGTGGGATTCGTATGCAAGATCACAGTCCGCAATCGCCATAACAAAGGTAACCAGCTCCTTAACCTGCCATTGAGGCGACATGGTCTCCAAACAAACCACAAATCAAACAAATCCCCAAAATTGTGTGGGGTAGGAAGTATGTGACCAGCAACGTTGTTCCAACTTTTGTTCTCTAATCGCTTTGAAATTAGCGTTTTCATCAACATTCCCCAACGTCTCACTCTTAATAGTTTCTCTGTTTTTTGCGATTTAGTCTGAGCATTTAAGATTTGTTTGGGAAGATCCAAGCTAATAGTCATGACTAAGGCTCGAACCCGTGGTTCTCGTTCTTTCATGCTCAAAGCATCAGCAAACGACATTGCATTCCCCGGTGAAAACGAAATCCAATCGTAATCACTTATCAAACCTAACCATCGGCGTTGCTCATGTTCAACTCTTTTGATCTAAAATGTTTTTTCAAACTCTTGTGATCGTGAACACCGTACCACCTTAGTTCCCATAAAATAATGTCTCCAGAATCTTGAGAGCGAACACCACTACCCAAGATCCAAATCATAGAGTTTTATAGTCTTATCATGAATTTTCAGCTGGTCGTGATGCATTAAGAAATCACCTTTCTCTTTGCAAGTCAACACAACGCCCAAACCCATCTTTGAAGCGACACAGTATGCGATAAAGTCTTCGCTTCCTTCCAGGTAAGCAAGGATTGGCGCACGTTCACAACTTTTGCTTCAACATGTGAAAAGCTGCTTCTTGTTTATCGCCCCACTCAAACTTGAACCTTCTTTGAGTAAGCTTCGCATTGGGGTTTGGTGATCTCTTTGAAAACCCTTCAATGAATCTTCGATAGTACCCAACAAGACCTTAAAAATTAACGAAAACTCCAGTTGGTGACATGGGAGATGTCTCAATCTTTAATGGATCAATCTGGCTGGATCCACATAATTCCTCACTATCGAATCTACGTACCTGAGGAACTATACTTTGGGAATCCAAAATTCACATTTGGAAAACTTGGCATACAACTCCTCCTTCTTAAGCAATTCTAAGATTTGCTTAAGGTGTTCTTCATGTTCTTCCTTGTTCTTCGAATATATCAGAATATCGTCAATAAAGACAATCACGAATTTATCTAGATATGGTTTGCATACCCGATTCATAAGGTCCATGAATACGGCAGGTGCGTTTGTCAAACCAAACGGCATAACTTGAAATTCGTAATGGCCGTAACGAGTTCTGAAGGCAGTCTTCGAAATATGTCTCTTCTCGAACTCTCAATTGGTGATAACCCTGACCCTTAGGGTCGAGTTTTCGAGTAGACACTCGCCCCTCTAGAAGGCTGATCAATACATCATCAATTATTGGGACGATATACGGTTCTTCACCGTTATTTATTCAATTCCCCGTTATTCAATACACATCCGGATGATCCGTCTTCTCTTTACAAATCAAGACCGGAGCGTCCCAGGGTGGGAACTGGGTCTTATAAAGCCTTTGTCCGGACCAGCTCTTTCAGTTGCTGCATATAACTCTTACATTTTCGGAAGTGGCGGGGACAGGTGGGGGGGGTGGTGTGAGGAGGGTCCAATGCGATAAGGTGCCCGTGCTACAGGTGCAAACAGCCAGGTACCAAATCACATAAAACTTCTCCACTTGTCGAGTCGGAGGAAGACCCGGCAAGTCTTCAGGAAATACTTCAAAAAAGTCTTGAACTATTGATACGTCCTCAAAGTTCGCTTCTTCTCCGACTTGTCTTCACCTCTTTTGCAGTAACATGTGCCCAAAAGATAGAAATACCTTTTTCCATGTACTTCTGCGTTATAGTTGCACGAATGATGTTAAATCGCTGTCCACATTTCCATGGTTTTTCTTCCATCATCGTGTATATTAATGTTTTATTTCTCCAGGGGATGCGAACATCTCGTCGGAAACATACAATGACCACTTGGTACTACGGCCAACCAATCCATACCGATTATAGCATCAAAACTACCAAGTTCTACAAGCATTAAGTTTATATTGAATTAGTGGTTTAGGAAGTTTAATGTGCAACCCTTAAGGATAGTGTTTAACCCAATTATTCTCTCGTCAGCTAGTTCGACATCATAATAGTGATCTAAGGTAGATGGCGTGATGTCAATTTGGGAGCTAAATGTAGTAGACACAAAACTTTGATCGGCACCCGTATCAAATAAGATATAAGCATAGCGGTTGTTTAGAAGGAACGTACCCGCAACGACGTTGTCTGGGTTTGCCCCCGCATTTCCAACCACATACACCTTCGCCAGGAGCCCGGTCATTCTCCAGCTTAATTACCAACGTCTTGTTTCATTCTCAGTTATTGGCAGTTTCTTTAAATGGCCTTGATCTTCGCACTCAAAGCAACCATTGCCACTGCTGATTATTGTTTTGTTGTTACGGTAGTTGTTTGTTGTTGTTTATAGGCATCGGATTTCTACAGTCCTTGGTCGCATGGACAACCCTCTTGCAGTTACTGCACTTGGGTGGACAAGGACCTTCATGATTGTAATTACATTTGGAACACAAAGGTTTAGACCCAGCGTATGATTTCCTGTCACTATTGCCTGCAGTGTAGGCCTGGCCTGTGTTCTGCCTCTTATTCTGTTAGTTTTGATTGTTCTTGGACATATCATCATACTTTCTTTTCCTTTCTGCCTGACGTTCAGCATAGGCATGGGTCTTCGCATCCTCAGCACAGTTGTAGAACTTCGATAGCCCACCTTGCATATTTTTCGGCTTTGATGCCTTTACACTGCCATGTGATTATATCGGGCAAGCCACCGATAGACTTTTCAACTTGTCTATCTCTTCTTGAAACATTCTGGGAACACATCAAAGCTAGATGCTGAAATCGTCCGCTATAGGCCACCACATCGGTGCCCTTGGCCCTTAAAATTCCACATTCAGACTCATCTTCTTGATCTCACCCCCTCGGCAGAACTTATCATCATCATTTCTTCACAGTGCTGCCCATGGCATGGCATGAGCTGCTTCAGGAGTAGTGGTCTTAACATGGGCATTCCACCATGTAAGAGCATCGTCTTGTAGAGTGCAAGTCGCAAATTTGACTTGACTAGCTGCCGTGCAATTGCTAATGCTAAACACAGACTCCATTTTCTCAAACCATCGAGTGAGTCTGACAACTCCCTCAGTGCCTTTGAAGTCCAAAGGTTTGCATTTCAAGAATTCAGAGTAAGAGCATTCGCGAGCAGTTGGGCTGGCCTTGGTCCCTCAACCATCATATGTAGTAGCCATATCCTACCCTTGCTTGCTTCTTCTTCGCTTCAGCCATTGCAGCACAACCTCCTTGGTCCCAAATAAAGGCCTGAGTTGTCCTCAGTAACAGTTAGTGGTGGTGTTGCATTTGGGGTTTGTGTGACTGGTGTTGACCTTGAGGTTCTCTTTAGGTGGTGGGGAAGGGGGTGTGTGAGGTTGAAGTGGGTGGAGGGGGGAGGAAGTGTGGGGGGGAGCCATTTGGTGCCATTTTCTTCAATCACAAGAAAATACAATACCCGTTAGATTTTAATACAATCATAACGTGACATAACATATGCATCATAAATAAAATAAGATCACATCACACAGTGAAACATACAACCAACACAAGATCGACATAACATAATACATCCATTCCATATATAATCTGGAAATATACATGATCTGTTTGGTACACAATGATTCCCTATCGCTAGGTTACAAAATGAAAATCAACCTAGAGCCCTACTAGCCGGGAGTTACCCGTAATACTTAGTAGGCTATACAGGATAGCTAATCAGAAATAAAAGATCTATACAGGATAGCTAACCAAAACAAAAGATCTATACCGCCTGCTAGCTGGGAGTAACCCATAAAAACTTAACAGACTGCATAGTAGCTACAATCATAACCAAAGTCTAGGAACTGCTACCAGTGTCCTCCAATGTGTCAACGCGTGCTCCAGCCTCCAGGGCCTGGGTACGCATGATATGTTGAACAGCCAAATCATCTGCAGCCTGACGCTGCCACTCGTGGCGACGCACCTCAGTCTCTAACACTGTAACTCGTGCCTCTAATGCCCTGTAGTAAGCTTCAGACCTAGCCAAGTCCTGACGGGTCTGAATACTCTCTTGCTCGTAAGCAAGTCTCTCTCTCCTCAATACCTCAATCTCAGCTCTCACAGCTGCACGATCCTTCTGGGCATCGTGATGTCGTGAGTGAAACTCCGAACTCTCTCTACTGCGAACATCTACCTGGTAACTGACCCTCATGTTGACCATCTCTAAGGCGGTCATCATCCTCCTCTCAGTATCTCAAACCTGGTCTCGCATAGTTGGTCTACAAACATGTAATCGACTCTATATGCCATAAAGTGGGGTGGGTCATGGGGTTGTTCTCACAGCAGCAGCAGAACTCTCTCCAATCTCACACCCAGGTCTGGGAGTAGTAAGTAGTAGTCTCTTCCGAGGCGGCGTGTCAGCCTCGGGAATATCAGCTCTGCGGCTAGTAGATGGTGTAGGTAGTGGTAAAGTAACCAATGGTGGGTTCCTGATGGGTGTTAGTGAAAGATAGAGGGCTGATGCTAACATTCTTCTCATCTCAACTCGAGTGCCTCTAGGACTAAAGGGTCGAATACGTGGAGATAAAAGAATGGAGGTAGTAGAGGTGTAGGTGCCCTCACCTCACTGGCACAATCCTCAGGATGCTCAGGCCTCCAGAATGAACATTGGTATCATGATCCTCTGCTCCATGATCCGGTATATACTCTGGAGAACTGTGGTGCCTGCATCCAACACCTGTTGGGCAGGTCCTTCCTCGTAAGGATCCTCAGATGGAAACACCAAGATCGTGCTCAGAGTGAACAGAAGTATAGGTGAATGGCAGAATGCATCTGACATGTACTACTGAGACCGAGAGAAACACTTATGAATTATATATATATAAGCTCATATTGGTAAAATAATTCGTAATATATTATAACCACTAAATCAATTATGAATGCATCAAGTCCAACAAACTAATGCAACAACTAATGTTCCCAATAAAAACCCTTTCTAAGAATGCAATGTATGAAAAAAGGTTATTGTCCCAGCAAAAACATTTGACATGTTTCTCTATAACCTGGCTCTGATACAATCTGTAACACCCCCAAATTGGTCGGCAGCAGAATAAGGGTCCGGGCGTGTTAAGCTTCATAGATCAATAACGACAAGATATATATAGATAGACCAAAAAGTCGTTAAAACTGATACATTGATTTTAACAAATATTTGATACAAATAGCCCGAAGCATTAACTTGTCTTGATTATTAAACAAGATACTGGTTTTACACAAAAACACCATATCGTTAGCATGACTTCCTAAAACAAATCACCAATGTATCCTGGCACCTTATGCTTACTGATCTCTCCTGAAAACAATGCTTAAAACGTCAACATAATGTTGGTGAAATCATTTTTTGATAAATCATAATCTAGCAGGCCGCAAGAGCTTTTCCCGTGATAATGCAAACCCCATGCAGACATCACAAAACTAGAATTACATTTTCTAACTCAGACACTGAAGCTCGATGATCTTTCTTGCAATAAAAATATATATTGCAATTTCTGCCCGATTAGATGTTCAACCCGAAAACATCCCAAATTCGACATGCTATACGTTCGTTCTCGGTGATAGCTAGTCACCCGAACGGGGAGGTCGTTTCCCCAAATAGATCTATTCATAACATTCGCGCTTACATAATGTAATTAACAACTACATCTATGCAATTGACAGTTCATGATAATGGGCTCAACTTGGGTTATCGCTACTTAGGCAAACATGTAATCAATATAAAATATCCACTTGCGTCAATTTATAAAACAAAGCATGTTTCCACCCCAAAGTAATAAATTATGAAAATCGAAAAAATGTGGGGCTATGAACTCACCTAGAGTATGATAATCCAAATATCGCAGATAAAGCGACACGAAAAATATCGAAATGCAACCTAAATTCATAGGTCTGGTATAATACCGAGTACTTTAATTAATAACATAGAATATAATCTTATAGTTGTTACATCGTACTATCGTTCGGGCTATCATAATTAAGAGGTCATGTAGTGAACGTATGAGGAGCTAGGACACTTTAAATCGTAAATCCAACAACTCGTCGATACGCCACCCCGAAGAGGCCTCATTATGAAACTCTCTAGTGATATAGTACTTTGATAACCACATATAATTCTATATAGTTCAATCGACCAACTAATGGTTTTGTACAATTTTGTTAATAAGTAAAACGTTTATAAATACCTTTTAGTAAAACAAGCATAACCTTTGCGTTTTAAAGCCCGATTTTGACGTTTCATATTGCCCACGCTTTCGTATTTATACAGTATCATAATTTGACATTTTTCCAAATTTTGACCCTCTGTGTGAAAGTAACTTTTACTTGTTCACAATCAGACGTGAGATTTTATTTAAATCGTATTTGTTTCGTAAAACGATTTAAATGTCGTATTTTTTTCGTTATAGCTCCGTTTTTAACGATTTTTATTTCGGACGTTTCTCGTTTATGAAAAGTTCTATAAGTTTATGATGTTTACAAAAATATACTTTCTGTTCTAACTTTCTGTCATGAATAGTAACTTTTATAAAAATAGTTTTATAAAAGTATTAATTGTCGTAAACTCGCGAAATTCATAACTCGTTCGTTATTAATTGAAAAATTACGATTCTTATCATTTTGGAATCCTAAAAATATGTATTATTTGTTAAAAATATCAAACTAGCTGTTTGATATAAGTTTTATAAAAGTTATTTTATAAACTCCGTTTAATTAACGTATAACTCGTTTTTAACGTAACTTTTTCGTTATTAATCCGTTTGACAAGTTTCTTACCTTTTCGGAATCGTCGTGAAATGTATTATCTTATAAAAACATAAAATAAGTATATTTTTATAACACTTTTGGACAGAATGTTTAAATAACTTTCATAAGTCCATTTTTGACCTTGTTTTTATGTTTTACCACTTTATACTTTTTACATAATAACCATAAGTATACAAGTCTTCTCATCTTGTTATATCCTTATTTTAATGATCATATAACATTACTATAGGTCCATAATTAACCTTAACATGTCATTTGTATTTCTTTAACTTGAAACATATTATGAAACTTTTATAAACCCTAATTTGTAGTTAATCATTTTTACATCAAAATAACATGGTACAATATTTTCTCATCCTTATTAACATGATATTAGTAATAACACAACATGTATATTAATGTACAAAATGAGCATTGCAAGTAAAAACTTCATTTTCATAATAAAATCCTAAATGGTGATTCAAGCTATAAAGAATTAACATATGCATATTAATGATAAATGTAAGATCATAAAGAGTTTAAGATGACCTTATGATGTATGAAGATGATGACTAACACAATCTAAACCCTTGTTTAGACTAGAAACCAAAGCTAGCAAGCTATGAAAACCCTAATTCAATATGAAACCCAAAATCTTGATTTCTTGCTTCAACACTTGTAAATAATTAATCAAGGCTTCAAAATACTTTGAGGTATCTTAGATATGATATGAGAGTGTATGTAAATAGGTTATATAAATTTTGTATGGATTGTTTGGGATGGCTTAGTGAGCCGTGGCCTTAGGAGAGAAAGAGAGAAAGAAAATGAGTTGTTAAGTGTAAAGAGTTTATGACATTTCACTTATGAATGCATGTTATATATATAGAAAGGTGATGAGATATCTTAGTAGCTAAGTTTGACTAGCAAAGTCCAAGGGGGAGGGCATTATTGCCGTGGGATTCAAAGGAACACAAGGAGGGAAACAAGGAACTTAAATGTTTATGTTCTTATGTCTTTATGCCTCCTAAAAGAGACATCATCCCATGGAATTAAGGGATGATGTTTCTAGCTAGATTCTTTTCTTGTTTAGTTAATATTACTTGTAATTATTGTGTAATTAAAATGAAAGTGAAAGTATAAAGAAAAGTAAAGTGTAGTTTTTATATAAAAGTATACTTGTAAGGTCTTGGTTATTTTGTAAAGTATTTGTTATCTTGCATAAACATATGAGACGTGTATATATATACACATGCCTAAAGTTTTATAAACTTTGATCATTGTATATAAACGTAGGTAGTTGTTGAAGTGTAGAATTATTTTTGTGGTTCCGGGTATGCCTAAATGCAATTTATCGTGAAACGTATACACTTTACGTATCCGATAAAAATAAAATGAACAAAGACCATAATTATTCTCAAAATAATTACTTAACCCTTGCTTGATGTAAACATTTAATTGTTTGATGCCCGTTTACATTGAACGCTAATTTTTAGCTTACGCGATTTAGCTTAACATTTACGATTTAAAGCAAACGCATTTCATATGCTAAAAGGTGCCCCAAACAAGGTATTATTGTCATACACCTACTATATTTCTAATAACAAAATGTCTATTTGACAGGGTGGTCACAAGGATTCAAACCCCAATTTATTTATGTCCGGAAAATATTTTCAAGCCTAAGGTCACGCACTCGTTTATGGTTAACTGACGAGAAAAATTATTATTGTAATTTATAGCTTTTCGTGAGACGGTGAGTGTTACATAATTACTGTTTTAATTGACGACTTTGCGTTGTGTGGTTAGACTGTTAACACTGGCATGATGGGATGAAACATGCTTACTAGATAGTATTGTAATAAAAGTAAGTCCCATATGGGTTTTAGGAAATTGCAAAAGTTTGTGAATTATCTATCGTTGATGACTTTTGAATACAACCATCACTAGCAGTTCTACTGATGTGGTGGGGGTAAAGTCAAGTTGGGACCTTAACCTTAGGAAATTAATTGTTTATTTAATTAAACACGGGTAATTAATTTTATTCAAGGAGTATTATCGAAAAACTAAATTCTTGAAACTTTTATGGTTTTGAGATGGTATAACCTGTTCAAAAACATAACCATTTCGGCTTTCAGGTCGATGTTTGAAAAATGATAAACTTTCTGGTAATAACTTCACATGTTGGTTTGCTCGACTTAAGTTAGTCTTGAGAGTCGAGAGAAATGCATGTCATTGACAGCCTTTACCTCCTGCTTCCTTGAGGTGGTGCTGAACTCTAACATTGTGGCTTAGTGGACAGCTCTTATATGATGCTCATACTGAAACTCGCCTGTCTTTGCTTGGGAGTAAGACCTGAACTTCTTAGACAGTTTGAATCACTATCCGTATGACACGATTCAGGAGCGTTTGATCTATGTTTGAGTACAAGATGGAGTGGGAAGTTTGACTTAATCCATTCTTTCCTTGCTTGCATACAAGATGGAGGGTTCTTCATGTTGCTGACTATTGCTTAAGATGAAAGGATAGTGGAGCAACTGGAACCGTCTTTGGTTATATGCTACCACAGGACATCTCTGTAGGCTTATCATTAATGCGCCTTACTAAGATTTTGGGGATTGTAAGAAATTACAAAGGCATAACTGGGAAGAAAATTGGTGAAATTCATGCTTTGTTATTGTGTATGAGAAGGGTTTAATAAGGGACGGCTGAAAACACCACAAGTAATGATGATTAAAAGTGGTAAATCCAGAAGCGCCAATAAAAAATCGCTTTAATGCAAAAGGCATGAAATAAGGGTAATGGTAAGGGAAAGGATACTGAAGGTTTTATATCCCCAAAGCCCAACAACCCTAAGCATGTGCTAAGGTGCGCCAGCTAAGGATGATGCTGCCACCACTGTAAGGAGGTAGGACATTGGAAAAGGAACTGTCCTGTGTATCTTGCTGAGTTGCTGAAGAAAAGGAAGCAAGTTGGCTCTGCCAGTTTTGTCCTTTGGGTATATTACAATAGAGTTTTAATTTCTTTTCTAATAATACTCCTGGGTGTATGACACTGGTTGTGTCTAAACAATATGTATTATCAAAAGGGATTTGGATTGAAAGGAAGATGAAACAAGGAGCTCTTTACTTGTACGTGGGCAATGGTGTTCGTGCAACAAGTAGAACGCAATTAGAATGTTTTGACTGTGTTTTACCTAATGGCCTTGTGTTTTGTTTAGACAATGTCATTTTGCACCTCTATAACTAGAGGTGTAGTTTCAGTTTCTGTTTGGTTGACAAAATGGATTTGTTCAATGTTTTAGGATTGGGGAATTTCAGTTTCAAGAAATGGTGTTCTTTATTTTTAATGGTGTTCTCGTATGGTATTTATGAATTGATTTGCATGATCTTGTACAAATGTTAATTCTTTTTATTAATGTTAGCAATAAAGAGTCAAGCATAACTTTGGATTAATTATCTATGGCATGTCTCTTGCTCATAGAAACAAGAAACGTATAAAACAGCTGCAACTAAGACGGGCTGTTAAAGTCAACAGATGGATGAATCTTTTGATAAATGCGAATATTGGTTATCTGGCAAGTGGGACAAATGAAACCTTTTCCCTAATAGTAACGGAAAGGGCAAAAAGATCTTTTGGAATAATACATAATGACGTATGTGGTCCAATTAGACTTGTGTCAAGACAAGGTGATAGACTACTTCATTACTTTCACAGTTGATTTTAGCTCGTTATGGTTATGTTTATCTTCTTAAACATAAACATGATGGTATTTGAATAGTTAAGTGTTTAAAAATGAAGTTTTGGAAATTCAACTTCGGGAAGACCATTAAGGCAATACGATCCAGAATCGGGTAGGCGCATCATAAGCCAAGAGTTTAAAGATTATCTAAAAGCTAATTGGAATTGTTCACAGCTTACTCTCAATAAGACACAAACATAATGGAGTGTCTGAGAGGTGAACCGTTACTTATAGATATGGTGCGATCTATGATGGGGGGGGAAATAAAAAATCCTTACAACTCTGCCTTTTTCCTTTTGGGATTATGCTCTAAGTCTTGCAACACGCATTCTCATATGGTTCCAATAAGAAGGTTGAAAAACAACCATATGGAATTATGGTTGGAAAAGGTTCCAAACTTGTTTACTTAAAGGTCTGGGGATGTGTGGCTCTTGTGGAAGAGAGATACGCCTGAAAACTCGAACAAAGATCTGTTAAGTGTATCTTCATAGGATACCCAAAGGAAACGATGGGTTACTATTTCTACTTCCCACCTGAAAACAAAATTGTTGTTGCAAGGTATGCTGAATTCTTTGAGAAGCGTCTCATAAGTCAAGAAATCAGTGGGAGGGCGAGTAGTCTGAAAATTCAAGAGATAAAAGATACAAATTTCTGAAAACACTAGCTAACTTTCTCAGAGGTGGAGGGTTTGAACCAACACAAGAGGAAGTGATTCCGATTCGTAGGTCCGAAAGGCGCATCGAGCTCCAAACCTTATGTCTAAATGTAGAGGCGAAGGAGCATAGTCTAGGGGATCTTAATGAACCCACTAGCTATAAAGCCGCAATGTTAGATTTGGAATCTAATAAGTGGATTGATGCTATGAATGCGGGTAATACAATCCCATGAGGACAAATTGGTATGGGTCCTGGTCGATCTTCCTCCTAGTTGTAAGACCGTTGGGAGCAGGTGGCTTTTTAAGAAAAAGACTGACATGGATGGTATTGTACACGTCTATAAAGCTCGTCTTGTAGCAAAGGGTTACACTCAACTCTACGGGGTTGATTATGAAGAAACGTTCTCACCTGTCGCTGACATTAGAGCTATTAGAATTCTCATATCTATAGCAGCATACTATGATTATGAGATATGGCAAATGGATGTTAAAACAACCTTCTTAAATGGTTACCTTGATGAAGACATCTATATGGTACAACCTGAAGGTTTTGTTGATCCTAATCATCCCAGGAAAGTATGCAAGCTTTAAAGATCCATTTATGGTCTTAAGCAAGCATCAAGAAGCTGGAATAAAAGATTTGATGAGGAAATCAAAAGGTTTGGATTTGCTCAAAAAATCATTGATGAGCATGTGTATATCAAAGGTCTAGTGGGGAGTAATGTTACATTCTCATCTTGTATGTTGTTGACTTAATCCATTATGGGTAATCACATTCCAAGTTTACAAAGTGTAAAGGATTATCTTGGAAAGTGTTTTGCTATGAAGGATTTGGGGGAAGCAGCATTTATTCTTGGAATCAAAATCTATAGAGATAGATCGAAGCGATTAATTGGACTTTGTCAAAATGCTTACATGGATAAGATCTTAAAGAGATACAAAATGGATAATTCCAAACGTGGTCATATCCCCATGCAAGAAAGACTTGACTTGAACAAATCACAAGGTGCTCAAACGCCTAAAGAGGTAAATCGCATGAAGAATGTACCTTATGCTTCGGCTGTAGGATCCATCATGTATGCGGTTAGATGCACTAGACTGATGTTTGCGTTCGCGCTAAATAGACAAAGACCGATTTCAACAGAATCCAGTGTGAAACCTCACTAGATGCTGTGAAAAATATTCTTTAAGTATTTAAGAAATACTAAAGATATGTTCTTGGTTTATGGTGGAAATCCTAGCACAGAACTTAGAGTTGAATGCTATTGCGATGCTGGATTCGAGACTGATAGAGATGACACTAAGTCTCAGACAGGATATGTTTTCGTTTTGAATGGAGGCGCAGTGGATTGGAAGAGCTCCAAGCAAAGTACCACTGCAATGTCTGCTACAGAATCTGAATACATAGCTGACATCAGAGCTGCATGGAAGTGTTTGGATAAGGAAATTATTCTAGGCTTGGTATTGTACCAACGATAAATGAACCTTTGAATATGTACTGCGACTATTCATCTGTAGAAAAAAAAAAAACAAAAACATCCCCCCCCCCCCCCCCCCCCCCCCCCCCCCCATTTTTTTTTAAATTTTTTTTTTAATTCATTATGCTAATGAACCGGGAGTTCAGAAAGGCGTCAGACACTATCAAAGACGATATCATTATGTTCGCGAGTGTGTTGAACTGGGCGAAATAAGGATACTTAAAGTTCACGTGGGTTTAAAACATTTAAAAGAATTTAATGCGAGGCTATGAACTCACCTTAAGCAAATGATCCAAATCAATCAATCAATCAACAAGCGCAATAAACTTTACATCTCAATCGTGACCTACATAGTACATATATAACGGCACGTGACTAAAAGTATAACATATCATATATTGCATACTTGTATATATATATATATATCTTAAATTGTGTCCTATATTTGCATGTTTAAATCCATGAATAATAAATGTATTATTCTAAATTAATCCGTTGTCGATTAACAATATGGGAATATTGTTAAACTAAGACAATTCTGAGTGATTGGTGATATTGGAGATATTAAGGATGAGTCCACCAAACTCACATGATATTCATAAGATGAATATTGGATTTCCCCGCCACAAGAATATCACTTTATGGATCGACGTCATCAAGTGAATCTTGTACGTGATTTTATTTACATAAATCCTTAGACTTGAGACGCAAGTAGGTTTAGCATATGTGGATATTCCTTCTTGATATAGTTTAAGTTGTCCTGAATAAGGTAACTAATAAGGGCTATGTCAGAATGGTTTATGCCACATGATGACTAGACACTTGTAGTCAATATAGAATTTGTTCCTTCAAATTGTTGAAGAAGATACCACTGGGCCCCTCATAGAAATAATCAGATGTGTGTATGGCCGTACCTGAAAACTCATGTAGATATGTCTCATTGATTTTCAGTAATCTTGATTACTTCATATATGAGAAACAGAATCGTTAAATATGGAATGACATTGATCCATATCCAATTTAACAACGGTATCGGAAACAAAGGGATTGTAAATTCATAAATCATTTGTTCATGCCCTGTGAAACCATACTCGAATATTTCGGGAGCATTGGCGTGTTGCTAGACGCTTACCAATGTTATTATATTATTTACATGTCCAAGTGGGAGCTGTTGGAATATGTCCATCGTGAATAATATATGACCGAATTATTTATTCGAGCCTAAGGGGACGCACACGTTAATACGTAAACAATGTTTAATTAGTGTTTTTAGTAAACAAGAAATAAATATTAGTCATTAAAAAGTTTAAGGGATTAATGAGTACAAACCGAATAAAGGAAGGGTAGGTTTTACCCCTCTCCTTCTTCTAGTCGCTTGAGAACTCCACTCCTTGTGGAGGTGGGAGAGCTTAGCCTATATAAGGTGATCTTAGGTTATTATTCACATACACTTAAGAATATCAAAACCCTAAAATCTCTCTTGCTCTCTTCCCTTGCTCGATCGGTTTCAAACCCACAAGGGTTTTCGGTTTTGTTCCTCTTTGTTCGTGCGATCAAGAAAACCCACAAAGGGTTTCGTGTTTTGGTGTTCTTGCTCGACCGAACTCAAAACCCTAAAGGTTTTGTTTGTTTCTTTGGTTCGACCCATTAGAAGGAAAAGGGAGGTTCTCCGTTTGGTTGATTGTCAAGATTCGGTATTCGTTTGCTAAAACACTACTAGTACTAGCATACTTCGTTGTTTGCTAAGAACGTATTGTGTGTGTCGACTTAGAGAGATCTTGCTTTAGATCTTGGAGGGTTTTCGCGTGTGACGTTATACACACGCGTATATAGAAGACGGTGTTAACGGTTACCTTAAGCGGTGTATCGTTTCGTGCTAAAAGGTATACATCTTCTATCCTTGTTAATTAATGTGTTCTACATGTAATCTTTAATTCCGCTGCGTACTCGTGTTAATTAATTGGTTAATTAGATCGTAAAACCCAACAGTGGCATCACGAGCCATCGTGTAGAATCTTTAATTACAAGGAATAAAATTGGACAAATTAGGGTTTCGTGATTAATTTTAATGCCCCGGTGGGCGTTTTATGTTAAAAAGATTTGATCTTGATGGTTAATAAAATTAATTAGACAAGATCTAGGTTGTATGCAATTTTATTTAAAACTTGATATATTAATTGTTAATTGTTTTAAGTTTTGTTAATTGTTAATGAAGATCCATGATAAAATCATGCAAATTTATCATGGATTGATATTAGATATTTAAATCTTGTTAATTTGTTAAAAAGATTTGGTTTAAATATGATTAAGATTCACATAATTTTAAATACTTTCTTAATTGGTAAGATCCATGATTCAAGAATTCGAGAAGACCCTTATTATTGAATCAATGAGGCTTACGTGCTATGTGGTATTTATTGGTAAGATCCATGATTCAAGATTTGGTTTTATGTGCTATGTGGTATTTATTTATATAAGGCTTACGTAATCGAGTATATCGATGCATATGGCCGGAGTTTATAGGACGAAGGAGCCTTATATGAATAAATACATGTTTTGGTTATTAGATAATTAAGATCATATTTAATGTTTGCATGCCTCAATTGTTAAGTGTGTTTAAAATAAATGTTATTTAGTTTAGTTGATGTTTTTTTGTTTTATTTTAAGTTCTTGACTTGTGAGAAAATAAAAGGGTTTTTCTAAAAACAAAAATAAACATGACTAATGATTATCGAAATAAGATTTATTATGGACTATATAATGAAAAAAGTCAAAAGTGGATTCGGCTTACATCCGATATAAAATCTTCCTTGATTAGACTAGCAATTTATAGTTCATAATGTGTTTCCAAAATTAAAGTTTTTTATGATTAAAACTAGACGCTATGGACTCATGGGAAGTACGGCTCATCCACTAGAACAAACTTTAAGAGAAGTTTAAGGCGGAGTGGTCAACATTCCTAAAGAATTCAGGTTTTTAATACGCTTCGCGCTGACCTGATTCTCCGCTTCTTTGTGCGTTCGATTGGAGTTACCGTGAACCATGGCATGTCACTACAGTGTTATTTTTTTTGAAAAAAGACATAACTCTTTAAATTTGGAAACACGTTGAATCATCAATTTTAATGTCTCACTATTTATGTATAAGATAATATGATAATAGGTGATACCGTAATAATAACTAAACTGAGTAAAAGCTTTTATTAAAATCAATGATACGAAAATGTATGCATGCTTCTTCGTACATATTTGACACGGCAAATAAAATACCCTTTTCAACTAAGTTATTGCCATCCAATTGGTAAAAACACTTGTAGATTGCTCTTTACTATGCGTGAGACGTGTGTAGATTTGCAATCACAAGGTAATTATACGCTTTTCAATGAGACGTTGAGTGTTACATAATTACTGTTTTTCATTGGATGACTTAGCGTTGTTGTGGTTAGACCATTTAACACGCATCATAGATGGGATAAAACATGCTTACTAGATATTATTGTAATAAAGTAAGTCCCATATGGTTTAGGAATTGCAATAATTGTGAATTATCAATCGTTGATTACCTTTTGAATACACCATCACTAGCAGATCAACTGATGTGGTGGGGGTATGTCAAGTTGGGTCCTAACCTTAGGAAATTAATTGTTTATTTAATTAAACATGGGTAATTAATTTTCTTCAAGGAGTATTATCGAAAATACTAATTCTTGAACTTTTATGTTTTTGTAGATGGCAATACTTGTTCAAAACATAAACCATTCGGCTTTCAGGTCGATGTTTGAAAAAGATTTTGTGGGATTTGTAAGAAATTACAATATGCATAACATGGGGAAGACAATAGGTGAAATTCATGCTATGCTTATTGAGTATGAGAAGGGTTTACCTAAGAAGGCTGAAACACCACAAGTAATGATGATTAAAAGTGGTAAAATCCAGAAGGCCAATAAAAAATCGCTTAATGCAAAAGGCAAGAATAAGGGTAATGGCAAGGGAAATGATAAGAAGGTTTATATCCCCAAGCTCAACAACCCTAAGCCTGCTGCTAAGGAGCGCCCAGCTAAGGATGATGCCTGCCACCACTGTAAGGAGGTAGGACATTGGAAAAGGAACTGTCCTGTGTATCTTGCTGAGTTGCAGAAGAAGAGGAAGCAAGTTGGCTCTGCCAGTTCTTCGGGTATCTTCACAATAGAATTATTTTCTTTTCCTAATAATAACTCCTGGGTGTATGACACTGGTTGTGGTACTTTTTTATTACAAAAAGGTTACTCAAGTTTACTCAAGTATATAGGTGAATTTTTTAAGGGTAAATAAGCCAAAATAATAAGCCTCTTTGTAAAGGTTCAGTAACCCAAAAAATAAATCCGTATACTTGAGTAACCTTTTTGTAACTGTTTTAAAGGTTCAGTAATCCAAATGATAAATCCGTATACTTGAGTAACCTACTTGTAACGAAAAAAAATTTAGTAACTTAGGTGAACATTTTGGCAAACTTTAGTAACATATTTGTGTATTAACCCTATACAGAAAAAGAAGCACAAAGTTATATAAGTAGTCTCACTTATTTGGCAGCTGTAATGAAATCAGGATCCCATAACACAAAATGATAAAGTATTAATTCAAAAACCATATGCTCTCCAATAACTCTGAGCCCATTAATTCAATATAAATATAAAACATAAGATTTATTTAAGAGTTAAGTATATTTTTGGTACTTGTGGTTTGGTGTATTTTCTCACTTTTGGTCCAAAAATAAAAAAAAGTTTGGTTTTGGTCCAAAACACATAGTTTCGTTCCACTTTTGGTCCAAAAATAAAAAAAAGTTTGGTTTTGGTCCAAAACACATAGTTTCGTTCCACTTTTGGTCCAAAAGACCTAGTTTCGTTATACTTTTGGTCCAAAAGACATAGTTTCGTTTCACTTTTAGTCCAAAAATTTTAGTGCAAATTCACGGGATTGGACTAAAAGTGGACCGAAACTATGTTTTTGGACCAAAGTCAAACCTTTTTTGAATTTTGGACCAAAAATGAAATCGAACCAAACCACAAAGACCAAAAATGTACTTAACTCTTTATTTAATGTATATTTCTGATTTTCAGAACAGTGTGCAAACATAGGACTTATGGCATGGCAAACTTTAGACTAATATAATGAGGAAAAATTACAAACCAATCGAGTCTTAGAGCAGCACTCAATGTAAACAGCTGCACCGATAGTCT
>BQNB010103084.1:13018-24107 GCA_026074375.1 Tanacetum coccineum | reverse complement strand
ATGGATGTGAGCGTTAGGCTTTAGAAAACTAGCCATAAGATATTAAATTGGCATAGACGTCTAGGGAAATGCGAGTGTGTAGAAAGAATACCATCGGTAACAGTCTTCATACTACCTACCCCTAATATGGTTGATCCCTCTTAAGATATTTCAATTGCATTTAATATACTCTTAGGGGCCTTGTAATGGTCTTCATACTACCTTACTTGTGCGTTGCCTTAACGGAATATTAAATAGACAGCGGGTTCATGTAATTCGTTCATGACTTAGGAAATACTTACACAGATCATCACAAGTGTGACAAAGCAACATGATTATAAGAAGCAATCTAAGGAGTAGTACATGATTAAGTAAATACATCTTTTTTATCATAAAGTTATCACCAGTAGATTAGGTTATATTTAGTTTAATTAGATAAAGCAAACCAACCTCTAAAACCAATGATATTTTACTGCTTTCATAAAAATATAAAAATACAAAAAGAATCTTCTCTCAACCCTGTAGACCTCTGTTAGATCTTGATCGAGCCTTCCCAACCTATTTCTCTAGAGAACGATAACAACCCTTGAGTCTTACCTATACTACACTACAACGATTAGGTGCACTGCCTAGGGAGTTATAAAACTTCTTGTTGAAGTCTAACGACAACCGCATCGGTATTCAAGTAGATTGTTCCTAGCAATAATTAATAGTAGATAAGTAAGTTAATTGGCAGCTAATTGGTGAATTAAGATTTAGGGTTCATGAACCCAAATTTAGGATAAATGGGTAAATAATGGTTTTAAGTTAATTGAATGGGTTATAATAATTATAAGGGTAATTTTATGGTTTTTAAGCTAGCTAATCGTGGGTTAATTATCATATAATCAACATACGATTATATGACAAAAATAAGAATTAAGAAGTGAGCTAATGATTGTATTAACCATTGTTTTAATATCTCTATTATGTGTTGTAAGTATTATAGTGGTATGTTATTATAATTTTGACTTAGGATGCTAATAAGGAAGGTGACAATGTTTATGGATGCTTGGTAGCTTAGGTTGGATGCTAGGGTAAGTAACTACGGTTATTATATGTTAATATGAAGATTTGCATATTATGCGATATTGAATGAATGTGCTAGGATTGATTATAGTTTCTTAGGAACATTTGGACTAAGGAGACTTGATTAGTGAAGTGTTTAATGTTAGCTGTGATTTAGAAGGACCAAGATATGTGTCATCTGTGTGTTATGGTTATGTGATTATGAAGTATGTTAATGTTCATGTTGCATATGTGTGGATTAAGTATTAATCATGTACTAACCTAGTTACTTGCTAAGCGTTATCGCTTACACGCTATAGATGTTAATGTTTTGTAGGTGCTCATGGTGAAGGAAATGCTTGGATTAAGCTAGGTAATTAGAAAAGCGGATTAGAAGATTATGTTTTGTACATTAGGGGCTTAGTATAGAGTACCGAGCTCGTTGATAATGTACACCAGTGAGTTCTTTTAATTGGTCGAATGTATATTGGTTAATGTTTCATGTATTAGCGTCAAAGTATTTTGAATGTCTTAGTAATGGTTTAAAAGTGTTTATGTCGATTAAGAAAATTTGGGTCAAAGTATGTTTTCTACCCATTTTGGAGTCAAGCGGGTAAAGTGTCAATTAAATGTTTAAGTTGTCTATGATTAAAGATGTTGAATGATTTGTATGGTAGTAATAACGTGTATTCATGTTGTATAAAGGGGTGTTTGGATAAATGTCTAAATGTACCTATTTTGGAGTAAACGGGTCATGTGCCTTGTATCATGTTAATGTAAGGTTTTATTTAAGTCTTTAGTGTTCAATGTATGTTTGGTACAGGTCCTAGTATTTGGTTTAGGTCTAAATGGTTGTGTGTAAGTGTTGAGCTTTTATGCATAATGTTTCTGCAAGTTTTGGGGTCTGATGGCTCAATACGGCGTATCCAAGTTGTGGATACGAATATTGAGGTTTAAGGTTATACGGCGTATCCATTTTTATGGATACGGCATATCAAACTCAGTAGCAATACGGCGTATCCATAAATATGGATATGGCGTATTGGTGCATTCAGAAGGTCTTTGGTAGATTTTAGTTATCTTTGAAAAATCATATCTCTTGAACCGTAAGTCTTTGGTGGTCGTGCCACCTATCGAATCGAAAGTAATTGAGTCTAGTTTCATTTAAAAATTGTCTCAATGTGTGATTGTTTATATATTTTTGTCGGTTCATTAAAGAGTTAAAGAAGGTTCGATAAAGTCAAGTCGTTTCCGCGAAAAAGTTTCAAATCTTAATTATTTTAAATCGAGTCGTTCACGGGGTGTTTCACATAGTGTCTCCGCTCATGTCATTAACACTTTGTTTTAAGGTTTTAGTCAAGAAATGACGGGCGATGAGTCTGATTCTGAAGGTGATTTGAAGAAACCAATGGTCCAGATTTGTTAGAAGAAAAAAAGACCCTTATTCTCTTCCAAGATGTCAAAGCAAGAATATTTGATTTATAACATTTTTTAAACGATATTCGTTGTACTTATTATCGGCCAATTTATTTGTGTTTAGAGTATCACTTGGTAAACCATGAATTGTAGGATTTTTCATTTTGTAGTTAACTAGTTGATTTTTTGAACACGTATAAATTACTCGAAAATAGCATTTTATGCAGAAACGTTATGTATTGTGGGGATATCCTTTTACTTGAATGATGAGTCGTCGTTTAATTTTATGCCATATGTCTTATATTTAAAATAAAATTTATATTTAAATTGTCAAACATTTATACTCGTGATTAAAAATGCTCCGTCGCAACTCGCAATTCACTACTAGAAAAAATGCTATTAGCAACAATTAGAAATCGTTGCTAAATTATGCATTTAGCATTTAATTTTAGCAAAGGAAATTGTTAAAAAGTTGCACATTTTTTTAGCAACAAAAAAGTTAGTTAGTATTTTGGTGTTAGCTGCTAATTCATCCGTTGCTAATTTTAGAATGCAACGAAATTGCTTAGTCGTTGTTAAATTAACAACTATTTTGGTCATTTGAAGAAATACCAACTAATTTTTTTTTTAAAATTTTACAACTTTTTAACAATTTCTTTGCTAAAATTAAATGCTAAATGTATAATTTAGCAACGATTTTTAGTTTTTGCTAATGACATTTTTTCTACTAGTGATTGCACCAACCCTCGTTTACAACAATTCTTCAACAACATCAAACCAATTGCAAGCCAACTTTTTTTTGTTACTCAACGTCTGCATTACCAGTCATAGAGCACAGAACCAAGTTTTCTCTTTATGTTGGTAATTTGGTAACATAATAAGAAGAAGGCTTGGTTGAAACAGAGTTTAAGGATGCCACTGTTAAATTTCTCTACGAATACTAATTACTACAAAATTTTCAAATTTTCCCGTGTTTTTAACTTTTAATGCACAACGTAATTTGTGCTAGCACCAATTATTGTTGTCAGAATAACGACTTAACATCAAACAACCTTTTTGAGTAATCATAAACGAATCGCACAGATGTGCTTTTGCACTAAGATGTCAATCATACATATGCACGTTAATTTGTTCGTGTTTATGCGCACCAGATTCTTTTGAAAGCATATATATAGTAATAGTTGTCGATTATCAAGTGATCAAAGAGCACAAATCGTGGTTCACGATGGAACAAATTACGGAAACGTCTAGGGTGTAAATAAGGCGAGTAATATAGTTTTGAGTAATATATTTTATGAGCAATATATATTGTTTTTACTTCTAACAAGATAAACTATAACAAAGAATTTAGAAATAAATCAAATTAATTCTAAAATATTACTTTAATATATAGATATATAAAAATTTGACTGTGTTTAATGTTTTATAATTGTAATATTCTGTTCATGTTGTCCATACTATAAGTATAACTAGTCATGCTTTCATTTCGATATCTATAATCTCGTGCATCTATAGATTTTTGGTATTAAAGTTAAAATTATTTGAATTTAGTCGTATTATAATTTTGAGAGAAGTGCAAAAATCATCCTTATGATTTCTCAAAAGACTGTCTCACGTCCCTCGTTAAAAATTTGCCCAAAACACATCCCTCCGTCAATGTTTTGAGGCACGATACATCCCTTGGACTAACGATTCAATTTTTTTCCGTTAAGTACTAACGAAAGTCTTAAAGGAGGGTATTGTTATCTTTTTGCTGTCACAGGGATGTATGGTGAACCATTCATTTAAAAAAAATTCAGTTTGTTTTTTAATTTTTTAAAAAATAAGACTTTTCTTTACATTTTTATTCGTAAAAAAAATTCACACTTTTTAAAATCTTGATTTTTTTAAAAAAAATTAAAATTTTTTCGTACTTTGCAAATTTAAAAAAATAAAATTTTAAGTTATTATTCGTGAAAAAAAATTTATTATTCGTAGCTTTTACTTTTTTAAATAATTTTTAAATAATTTTTTGACGAATAATAATGTAAAAAAACATTTTAAAAAAATAAAAATATTTTTTTTAAAAGCAAGGTTCACCATACATCTTTGTGGCAGAAAAACGACAACAATACCCTCCTTTAAGACTCTCGTTAGTACTTAATGGAATTTTTTTTTTGCACCGTTAGTCTAAGGGATGTATCGCGCCTCAAAACATTGACGGAGGGATGTGTTTTAGGCAAATTTTTAACGAGAGACGTGAGACAGTTTTTTTAAAAACCACAGGGATGACTTTTGCACTTCCCTCTATAATTTTTTAACTCGTGTATACACGGTTCATTAAACATTGATTAGGTTCGTACAATTGCTATAATTAATAATAATATTTTAACTATATTTATTCGGATTTAAACGTATGGTAAAAATTTATTTTAATATTATTTTTAATAGTTTAATTTGATATTTTAACATAATTTTAATTCAATTAACACAAGCGTTTATATATGTTATAATTAATCTCGTGCATACACTTAATAGCACGTGCTTCACCTTGATATTTATAAGGCATACGCTTACGTAGTTATAGTATTACGATCATTAAAAAATAATAATAATATTAATAATAATAAAAATAGTTATATTTTGAAAAAAAATAATTAAAGTACGTGAAGTATTTGTTAAATATATAAATTTCATAAATTTTTTGGAAATCAACGTCTTTACATTCAAGTTCATAAAATTATTTTTTGGGATTAGCTCACTTATAAAAGTTTAAGGTAAGATTTAAATTGTATTGACCGTTCATATTTATTTTAGTCAAAAATTAAAAAAAAAAATGAGCTCACAAGGCCATGTGTGTTTTCACTTTTCTTCTCCATCAAATTTATTAAAATTTTGACCAAAATAATTTAATTTTGACTTTTATTAGTCAACATGAGGACTTTTTTTTAACAGCTACTATATTAATAAAAAACCACTAACAAGAAGCTAGAAATTACAACGAAACAAGATAAGGATTTTTTAACCAATCGTTCTAATTAAAACGAAGCTTTACATCTATTACGACACCAATAAAAAGACCGAGAAACTACATCTTCAAAAATCATCGCTCTTGATGGAGACTTCGAATCAAAAATATTCTTATTACGATAAGACCATAAATGTCACTACATTACGTAGAAAACTCCTTCAAGAACCTGCTTATGCTTAGAAGATAGACGAAGATTCACAAGCCAAATTAACCAATCTTCATATGAGTCGACCTCTATATAGGTAACATCCCACCAGCGTGTTATCTTACGGATAATTTCGCTAACCATATGCCAACATGAGGACTTGATTTTGCAATTAAGCTCTTCAATCGTTTAATAAAAAGATGGATTGTTACAAAACATAATAAAAATATGGATTGTTACAAAATATTTTCTTGCTCCTATATAAAGTTAGATGATAGAAAACCCCGTAGGTTATTACGGAGTATTATCATTCATGCACTTTATATAGAGATTACATGAGGAAACCCTAATGAACCTTAATGAACCCAAAGCCCACAGACCGGGTAATGATTTTGATTTATGTATTTTAAAGAGAACGAATAACCTAATTTGATATAACAATGTATCATAGTTGCTTAATTCACTCAAAAATTGCACTATATATTTATATATGTTATCTATGTAAAAGCTCGTTTATGCTCATGAATCTAACTGCTCGATATGTGAAGCTCTGGCTCGACCTCGTCTTTTTTGAACAAGTATAATGTTAAGCTCAAGCTCAAATGAGTTATTAATGAGCCGAGCTCAGTAGCCACGAATTCGTTCGCACCCCTAGATATGCCATTCTTTAATTGTTAATATATAAACGCATAAAGCTATTTGAATAACATATTCGTTTGATACTATGAATTAGTGATATAGTTTAGATAGAAATAAAAAATTCATTGCTTATAAAATGCACACAAGTTCTAATTTTTATCTATAATTATCTAAGAGGGTGTTTGGGATTGCTTATTTAAAATAAATTATTCGTTTTGAAATTGAATAATCAGATAATCAGCTGTTACAAAACGAGATTATGAAATATAGTGTTTGAATTTGATTGTGTTGTATGATAACGCAATAATCAGATAATTAGTTTTTTTAGTGTTTGGCAATATCTTATAACTTGAGATGTTAAATGACGAAAATGGACACTTTTTAATATTATCAATTATCACATATAAACGTTTAATAAATTTTAATATATACTCACATGTTTTCTATATAACCTAAAAAGATAATAAAATTTTAAAATTTACGAGTACAAAATCAATAGAGTATATGTTATAAGGTCAGTGGGGTGATTCATATAGTTATCCAGAACTTGCAACAAGCAAAAAGCACATAGTGGATGAAAAACAAATAACCAAGTCATCTTGCTCAAAAAAAGTCATCATCTTCATCACTAACAGAGCCTGTGTCAATCTTTGATTTCTTTTTGTGTCACTCTAATTTTTTGGTAGAACAAATAGATTTCTTGTAAATTTCAAGCCACATAATTATGAATTGTGCCGGCAACAAAGGACGACTAGGAGAAGAATCAGTCGTTCGGTATTAAGAAATCTTGCAATTGAGAATTTTGAGGAAGAATGTGATGTATAGATCGAGGTTAATATTGTAATTTGATGATGAATAAAGGGGTGTTTGGGAGTGCGGTTCAGAGCAGATTATCATTATTGTGTTTTCAAAACGCAATAATCTACTTTGAAGTGTTTGGCAACCACCATCCAAAAATCAATTTTTAGCGTTTTGTTAGACTCATAATGTGGTTTTGTAAAAGTATCCTCACCCCTACTGCCACAAAACGCAATTCTTCAAAAACAAATTATTCATCATCAAATTACAATATTAACCTCGATATATACATCACATCCTTCTTCAAAAATCTCAGTTGCAAGATTTCTTCTCCGAATGACTGATTCTTCTCATAGTCGTCTTTTGTTGTCGGCGCAATTCACTCTATTATGTGCGCTTGAAGTATTTCAAAATCTGTTTGTTCTACCAAAAAAGTGGGAGAGTGACACAAAGAAATCAAAGATTGACACAGGTGGTGTTAGTGATGAAGAATTGAAGATGATGACTTTTTTTGAGCAAGATGACTTGGTTATTTGTTTTTCATCCACTATGTGCTTTTTGCTTGTTGCAAGTTCTGGATAACTATCTGAATCACCCCACTGACCTTATAATATATACTCTATTGATTTTGTACTCGTAAATTTTTAAATTTTATTATCTTTTTAGGTTATATATAAAACATGTGAGTATATATTAAAATTTATTAAACGTTTATATGTGATAATTGATAATATTAAAAAGTGTCCATTTTCGTCATTTAACATCTCAAGTTATAAGATAATCTGATTTGCCAAACACTAAAAAAACTAATTATCTAATTATTGCATTATCATACAACACAATCAAATTCAAACACTATATTTTATAATCTCGTTTTGTAACAGCTGATTATCTGATTATTCATTTTCAAAACGAATAATTTATTTTAAATAAACAATCCCAAACACCCCCTAATTTGTTTTTGAAGAACTGCGTTTTGTGGCAGTAAGGGTGAAGATACTTTTTCAAAACGACGTTCTAAGACTAACAAAACGCTAAAAATCGATTTTTGGATGGTGGTTGCCAAACACTATGATGAGTGTCCATTTACTCATCATTTTATACCCGTTAAAACCGGAAAAATGACTAAAACACCCAAATATACCTAATTATATTGCAAATATCCTTGGATTGTGTTTTTATGTGTTACGTGTACAAAAGGATTGAAAACGGAGCCAAAACGGACATTTTTGGATCAACTCGACAACGTTTGTGCATTTGATCAAGTCAAGACGAAGTCAAAGTCAACCCCGGGATACGACATTGGAACAAGCAAGGAAAAACGGACCCGAAAACCTATTCACGTCAAAATAAACCCAACCCATACCCATTTTTGTGGGCCGGGTCAGCCCACTATACATTTATCACTAAGCCTTTAAACCCTTTGGCCCATTCCCTATTATATAACCCTTGGCCCAACACCAAAAGTAAACCCAATCCACCCGTTTATTAAACACCGGGTCAAGGCCCATGTGTTGTTGGTCAAACCCAAACATAACCAGACACACACACACTACCAATATGTTTACGCGCCAAATTGGGGGTTTCTTAAGTTTGATCGTGACCTGAGGAAGAAGACAATGATTAAAGTCAACCCTGCCATTCCCATGTGCCCCTTGGTCCCCTACCATTCACAAGATACCAATACACCTCAGCGATCCGTGTCAAGTTTAGGCGCCAAAACCCAACCAAGGGCAAGGATTCATTTGCTTGGTGAACAAGATCATCTGATGGCTGAGATGAAGGTTTTGAACTCCTCACACAACAAGCACAACCCAAAAGAGCAAGTTCAGCTATAATAAGAAGAAGCACATGACGAAGACATTTATCGAGTAGAATAACTTAGTTTAGTTTTAGTGTAGCTTATTTTTAACTTATTTCCAGCTTATTAGTCTTAACTTATTGTTTTTCAAAAATCTTGTAATCTTTTAATGAGTTAATGAAAAATTCAGTTTTAAGTTTAAGTAAATCTGTTTGTTTTAGTTTATTGATATTGCTTCATGATTTCTGCTTAAATATGGTTGCTAAATGCTTATTTGTACTCTATAATCCTATTTCTTCATTTGTTTTTCTCAAAACTCAGTTTATTTCATTAAGTCATAGCTTAAAAAAATGTTTTTATAAGTTTAAAGGGGTGTTTGGACCAAACTGGTTTGGGGGTGACTTTCTAAGTCAAACTGGTCTTTGTAGTTAAAGCGATCTTTGCTTAGCTTAATTATACACTTAGGTCCTGTTTTTACAAATTTTTATAGTCTAAAACTCTTTTTTAAAGTTTTTTTCTACTTATGGTTCAAAACTGTGGTTTTAAAAGAGCTTGTATAAGTTTTTAAGTTAGACTTTATAAAAATGCTTTTTGTTGTTGTTTTATGCTTTCTAAAAGTCTTACTATGCACTAGGATTATGCTTGTTAAGGTTTGCATTTGTGCCTTGAGGTTTAGCAAAGTCTGTCAATCCCATAGCATAGCAGTTTTAAAGTCTCAAATGCCACTTTTTGATCCAATTTTTAGTATAGTGTAAGTTAGTTATAGGTCCTGATTTTTAGAATGCAAGTAGTTTAGTGTTTAAGCTCAATCTGTTTGGGCTTATTTTACATATTTGAGCTTTTTTGCTTAGCTTAATTGTAGGCTGTTAGTAGTGCATTAGGACTGCTTAATCTAGAAATCCAAGCTTGCATAATTTGCTTATACCTTTCTTAGTTGTTAGCTTAATTAAAATTGCTTATTTTAGGTTTAGTTTAGCTTAATCATCATAGTTTAAGGTCTTTCTAGCTTATTCAGGCTAGCTTATAGCTTATTTAAGCTTTCTTTTTGCAAAACAGTTTTATATGGTAAGTTTAAAACTTCTTTTTAGTAAACTGCTTATTTAACCTGGATTTTCCCAGCTAATTAGTTAGAACTAAAAAGGTTGCTTTTGTTAAAAATGTCTTATTACAACTTATTAAAAAGTCCCTTTAAAAAATTTAGCAAATAAAAAAGTTTTGGAAGCTAGGGAAATCTGGGGTGAGCTAGGCTCGAACCCCAGGCCTCTACCAAGCCTCGACCATAATTTTATAAACAACACCCAAACCATCACATCCAGTGGTACAAGTTGGTATGAGTCTACACATTTTAATATTTAAAGTCACTTTCATTTCCAATTTCATAATAAGATTCCGCAGCTTATTAGAGCTGAATAGCAGCTTAGTTGGTAAGCTGCTTGGCCCATTTTATTTTTCATTCAATCTTTATCATATTTAGGACTTTCCCTGTTTTTTTAGATTTTTCCAAACTTATTTAATATTTTTAATTAATTTTTTTTATTAAATCAGTTTTTAATTCATAATAAATAAAATAAAAGTCAAAAAATATAATTCTTTTTTAAAAAAAAATTTCTTTTATCATTTAGGACTGTTAAAAATTAAATTTGCATTCGTAGGGTTAAATTTTAGAATTTGGTTTTTTAAAGAGCTAAGTTTTAATCCATTTGCCTTATATTGTTTTCCCATAGATTTAGGTTTAAATTCACGTACCTTTATATGTTTTTCCCTTAGAATTACAAAACCAAAATCAAATCCTTTGTCATTCAAGCATCCAAAAGTCAAACCAAAAACGTAACCGTCAATTTCACGCCTCGTTGGGAGAACGACCCGGGTAACACTTATCCAGGATCATTTATATTGTACCCGTGAGTTTGTTGACCTTTTTCCCAAAGGGTTGACTCGGTTGACTCGCAGGGATTTTATATTTGATATTTTATTATACTATTTGATATATAATTTCTCTTGTAAAAGGTGGTCATCATTACCTTAAACAACTTTAATAACTTTAAGGTTTGTTACCTTTCACTAGCAGCTTAAATAACCTTTTTAAATGGTTAGTTACTTTTCAAATATGTTTGGAGAACCAACATCACAATCATAGTTGACAAATATGTCAATCATGATATGTGAATCCTGAGATATTGTATTCAATAAACTGAGATGTGTCATCTTCAATATGAAACTCGGCTGAAGCACGTTTTCCATCACATGGAGAATG
>BQNB010103083.1:0-24107 GCA_026074375.1 Tanacetum coccineum | reverse complement strand
TTTTTTTTAATTTTTAAACGAAGTCATTTACTTAGATTATTTTCATGAAACCATCTACGTTCGATAACCATGCAACTCTTTAAGAGAATTCAAAAGAAATATACACTTAAGAATACATATAAACCAATATCAGATTGTAGGATCCCGTAACACTTCACTTCATACAATCGATCACGAAATCGGAACTAGAAATGAGAAAGAGAGAGTTGTTCTAGAGAGAGAAACTAGAGAGAGAATTGAGAGAGAAAAGAGAAATGAATTATTTTAGAAATGAACAACTTACTTTTTCTAAAGAAGAAAAAGCTTATATACCCCGTCACGTTAAAGGTACGCGCGGGATATTTAACTAGGACCCGGGCTCGGGTTTTGCTTGGGATTAAACCCGAAACATATACAATATTAGATTAACTATCGAGCCCGATTCCTGATATTATCCTATTACAACATTAACTAATTAAAGACCGAAGCTCCATCGTAGAGTGACCGAACTTCCTTGTTTGACTCAATAAATTGAGGCTAACAATCTCCCCCGAAGTGAGGTCTTGAACACGGGAACGAGCTTCCTTTATTGACTCAATAAAATTGAGGCTAACAATCTCCCCCGAAGTGAGTTCATTGATGACACTCCTTCATGAGATCAGTGAGATTGCTTTTGTCGTTTAAGCTCGAGTGTTCTTGGTCTTTGTCTTCGTTGTTTGTTGTAAGCTTGTTCCTTCATGCTTTGCGATCTTGACTTTGAGCCTTTGTCATTGTCTTTATCGTCTTTGCCATCTTGCGATCTTTTGTTTTTGACCAACATGCTCATACTTTTGCATTATCTTGAAAGCTTCAAATCAGAGTTTGCGGAAGTCTTTGTCTTTAAATCTTGAGCTTTCTAGATAGTATGTCTTCGTAGATTGAGCATTTGAATTGTAGGATCCCGTAACACTTCACTTCATACAATCGATCACGAAATCAGAACTAGAAATAAGAAAAAGAGAGTTGTTCTAGTTAGAGAAACTAGAGAGAGAATTGAGAGAGAAAAGAGAAATGAATTATTTTAGAAATGAACAACTTACTCTTTTCTAAAATAGAAAAGAGTTTATATACCCCGTCGCGTTAAAGGTATGCGCGGGATATTTAACTAGGACCCGGGCTCGGGTATTAAACCCGAAACATATACAATATTAGATTCACTATCGAGCCCGATTCCTGATATTATCCTATTACAACATTAACAAATTAAAGACCGAAGCTCCATCGTAGAGTGACCGAACTTCCTTGTTCGACTCAATAAATTGAGGCTAACAATCTCCCCCGAAGTGAGGTCTTGAACACGGGAACGAGCTTCCTTTATTGACTCAATAAAATTGAGGCTAACAATCTCCCCCGAAGTGAGGTCTTGAACACGGGAACGAGCTTCCTTTATTGACTCAATAAAATTGAGGCTAACAATCTCCCCCGAAGTGAGTTCATTGATGACACTCCTTCATGAGATCAGTGAGATTGCTTTTGTCGTTTAAGCTCGAGTGTTCTTGGTCTTTGTCTTCGTTGTAAGCTTGTTCCTTCATGCTTTGCGATCGGCTAAGCCATCTTGCGATCTTGTGTCTTTGACCAACATGCTCATACTATTGCATTATCTTGAAAGCTTTATTTCAGAGTTTGCGGAAGTCTTTGTCTTTAAATCTTGAGCTTTCTAGATAGTATGTCTTCGTAGATTGAGCATTTGAATGGGATTGAGGTTGCCGTTACCACCGTTTGACCTGCAGGTTTACGTTAGTGATAAACGAGAAAATTGATTTGAAAATCAATCGACGTGTCACTCGTTAAAGAGTTTTTGTAACACATCGAGAGTGTCATGTTTTTATCAAAATTCATCAACCGTCAATTCATTTACTGGACCAAATCGATATCCAGTTGTCACAAGTTTGATTCATATAGAATCTCGCAAGTCACCTACCAAGAGCTTGTTTGATGCTGGCTCAAGCAGGATTTCCATCTTCATTGTGAATACATTAGTATCACTCGGATGTTCTGGCAAATATCACAATGATATTGCGTAGGACTCTTGATAACAGCTTGTGAACTTGATGATGTTTAACAAGTGTTTGAAATGGAAATGTCCTAACTAGATTTTTAGTGATCTCTTTGGCTTCCTAGACTCATTAAAGTGCATTTGTGGTTTTAAGTTACTCGAGGCTGGAGCAGACTGCCACCTGTGTCAAAATCAAGCGATCTCGGAATGAATGTCCCAAAGATAAACGTGTGTATCTCCGTGACAAATGAGACAAGTTTCTGTTGAGAGAAACCCGAATGGCTAGGAAGGGTTGTGCATTGCAACACTGGGTCCATGGTGTCATTTTCAATGTCAACAAATCAACATGTGAATCAGACAGCATATGTATTGACCCTTTTTGGCCTTAAGATTTGTGGTGAGGGCTTCTTCTTTAGACCCTTTATCCATCCATTTTCTTTTCATCTTCAACGCCTTCAATGCTTACCAGACGTCATTACTAACACCTTGTTTGTGATTGAACCCAGTGTTAGCTCAATCTTATCGGCATTATTCCATATACATTCATCTCCAATCCCTACCTAAGGACTGCTTTTCTAACTTTGGATATCCTTGGTAGATCCTCCGGTTCTGGTTGGATCATAGGATTGATTCCTAACCAACACCTTAAGACTTCAGAATCGTCCGTGAAATTAAAGATGTTTTGGGTATAAGATCAAACCATAAAACCATGTATCTTCTGTTCAGCCACATTGGAGTCGAATAGATCATATTTTTTAATTACATTTTCATCCCCTTATTTTAAATCATAAACACTAGTTTTTGAAATACATTTGTGATTAAAATATGGTCTTTGAAAAAATCTGGCGGAGAAAATAAATGGTCAGCAGAATGGTTTGGAACATTTTGATAATTTTATCGAATACATAAGAATGGTCGATGATGGATGTATCCAAGAACATTAAAAACTTTGTTTTTCGAAAAAACCCCCCTCAAATAGGACCAATTGATAAATTGTTGTCTTTGAAAAACATTGTGAGGGTTGGAGTGTTGAACACAATTTTGAAATATTATGATTTGTCATCGAGAAATTCTTGAAAAATCATGTTCAACATTTTGAAAAACCAGATGTTAGAGGACTTCTCTTCTAACGGTAAGGGTAATCGCACTGAAACGTACACTTTCACATTTCATAAGCACTAAAAACATTTGAATGTCTTGTAAGAACAGCTCAAGACCGAGAACGTTAATTTTCTCTTGGGAGATAAGTTGTAAACCTCCTTTATTTAAGTCTGGTTATGTACGACATTTGCACATAAGCCATAGAGAAAATTAGAAATGACATGTATTGAAATATTTGCAACTCTCGCATCGAACTTCATTATACACACCCCGTGTCAATTTTAATCGACTTTCAAGCACGTAAAATTATCGATCCATAGAGAGCATGTCGAGAAGAATCCATTTTGAAAATTTTGCTATTTTTTTGATTTTGGTTATTTTCTTTTTTGAATTTTATATTTTTGGTATTATGGCTTGTCTTTAAAAATATGTACATGGTGATGTTAGATGATGATATTAAGCAGTCTCATTGACAGAACCACGAGATCCACAGCTGGAGTCAAACATTCTCATACCAATCCGTCTAACAAGATACTTAAACCGATCATCAGGAAGGGCTTTCATAAAAATGTCCATGCTAATTGGTAAGTTCAGTTCAGACAAAATATAGTTTCAATTATACCATTTTCAACCTTTCCTTTATGAAATGATCCTATATGATGTGCTTTGTTCGCGAATGTTGTACGGGGTTAGCATGATATGCTAGTGGCAACTGAGAGTCCAGTACAACGGTATTTTGTTGTAGTTGAAGCCATAATCTTTAAGCTGTGTCCTCATCCACATACTGAGCACAACTTGCAATAACGCCACATACTCTGCCTCTGCTGAAGACATTGCAGTGCAATTTGGGTTTCTTTGACTGCCCAACTTACTAGCTTAACACCAAGAACTGTTCCCTCCAGAAGTGCTTTTCCGGTATCAATGCATCCGGCATGATCAACGTTGAAAATCTCGTTATTTCAAAAGCCATAATCCTTTAGATACCATGAGTCCCATGTTAAATGGACCCTTTAGTATTTAAAAGATTCCTTTTAAACCTCCTTGTGGTGCTTTTGTGTTGCCGTGCTTGATAACGTGCACAATAGCATACTGCTTGCACTAAGTCTGGTCTACTAGATGTCAAGTACATGAGTGACCCGATTTTACTACGATAATCAGATTGGTCTACGGGTTCTCCACTCAAATCTACATCTAGTTTGGGTTTAGTAGCCAATGGTGTACCAATGGAGTGACAGTTGTCCATATTATGCTTTTTCAGAATTTCTAAAGCGTACTTGGCCTGATTGATAAAAATACCTTTTGGGGACTGGTGGATCTGTAGTCCTAAAAAGAACTTCATCTCCCCCATTAAGGACATTTCAAATCTACTGTGCATTAACTTTTCAAATCTTTTTGAATATTTAGGGTTTGTAACTAAAAATTATTCTCAACATAAATCTGCACTAGTAGAATATCCTCCTCGTATTTTATCTTAAATAAAGTTGGGTCAATTGTACCTTTAGTAAAGCCTTTAGACATTAGGAAGTTTGATAGTTCATCATACCAGGCTCTTGGAGCTTGTTTTAATCCATACAACGCTTTCTTTAGAAGGTAGACTTTTTCTGGATGATCTGGATCAACGAACCCTTCTGGCTGAGCAACATAAACCTCCTCCTTCAGTGGACCATTAAGAAATGCCGTTTTCACGTCCATCTGATAGATTGGAAAAGACTTGTGTGCTGCGTAGGCAACAGAAAACACGAACTGCTTTCCAAGCGAGCAACGTGCAAAATGATTCTCAAAATCAATACCCTCCTTCCCTGAGCATAACCTTTAGCTTGCAATGACAGTCTGATCTCTCCTTCATGTTTCTTCCATAACCACTTAGCTTTAATAATCACTTGCCAATGGTTTGTCGACTAGTTCCCAGACTTTCAGTCTGTCGAACTGATGAAGTTCTTCCTGCATTGCTTCGATCCATGCAGAATCAGCCATTGCCTCCTTAATGTTCTTTGGTTCAACAATACTCACCGTGAGCGCGAACATACACATTTCAGGATCTGTGGCAAGCTGTCTCTATTTGAACTGGTATGTTAATTTCCACAACTTGTTCTAATGGAATAATCTCTGTCCAACGTAATCAGACTTTGTTGGTTGAAATGAATGCACATCGGTATTATCAATGTTGCGTGAGGAAGACTCACCAATTTCTTGTACCCGTGTACAAAAAGGATTGATAAATTCAGCTTCTTGAAATGATGCATTCGGTGCTTGATCATTGTTGTTGTCCTCAGCATGATCGTGTGCTGGATTGTAATATTCTTCAAGTAAAGGACTAAAGAGAAATTCCAACCCTTGTTGTGACGAATCTGTCTTCTCTGCTGTAGGAACAACATTTTGTCTTGGGGGCACGGGGTCAGAGTTGTCATAATCTGACGCCTTTTGTCCTTGAGGAACGAGGCCTGAAGAGACATTTTCAACATACATCTCTTGTCGTTGTGGTGCGAGGTCTGAACTGTTGTAATCAGACATCATTTGAACATTGAGGAACGGGGCCTGAAGTGTTATTTTCAGCAGACGCCATTACTAACACCTTGTTGTGATTGTTCCAGTGTTAGCTCAATCTTAGTCGGCATTATTCCCATATACATTCATCTCCAATCATACCTAAGGACTGCTATTTCTAACTTTGGATTATCCTTGGGTAGATCCTCCGGTTCTGGTTGGATCATAGGATTGATTCCTAACCTAACCACCTTATGACTTTAGAATCGTCGTGAAATTAAGATGTTGTTGGGTATAAGATCGAGCCATAAAACCTTTTCTTACTTTTCAGCACATTGAGTCGATTAGATCATATTTTAAATTATCAACTCGATCCTTTATAATCGCTCAAATGGTTAAAGAGAAGTAATTCTCTACCATACAACCATCCTCAAGCAGGATCTCACATCACATCTACTCTACTATCCACATAGCTATGCCATCCTTACATCCTTACTAATACATACAAGCAACAATGATCAATGCAATCAAAGACCAAGTCCACGTGTGTGACACTTTAATAATTAATGTTCGCGACCATAGTTATAATTGAACCTTTTGCACCAGCGTGTACTTTTTTTTTTTTTTTTTTACCCCCTTCCCCCCAAAAGAACCACACATCTCCAATGATTAACACACAACAACGCCACAATAGCACTTAAAATAATCCAATGATACTCAAGACATTATAATCCATCTAACGAACCATAAAATCCCAAACGACCAAACGACAACATAAGTCCACATCTGACCCAAAATATAAAAGGCAATCCTTGAGTATAGCAAGCATCGAGTAGAAAACAAAATAAACTTATGGTAGGCGTACGCTTGGGGTTTTGACTTTTCTCTCTGCAAAAAGTCCCCCAACCCGCGGGTCCAGTAAGGTAAACAATCTCCCAACAATACCTCCTAGGGGTAGGGGAAAACATGACTAAAATAATAACAAAGGGGTATATACTATTAGATCCCCATAATGAAAAAGTATATATTTCATATTATATAGTAGTAATTCAAAATAGAATAATTTCAAAGCTTTAAAGTAGCGAGAACATACGTATAACGTACACAAACACGTATGCATAATATTGCAACTAGATGAAAGACCTTAACTATAGTTTAGGCTCCAACCACCTAGTTCTCTTAACCAGAGGCTCTGATACCAATCTATCACACCCTCCATGGCGGAAACGCCGGCCTAACGAGAATAAATATCAGCACACACACGTGACCTCAATAGAGAATACTAAAATGAATGCTAAAGTAAAGCAAAGACACATAGTGTCATAACAATTACCCAAAACCTACAAAATCCAAAAGGCGTCTTTATCAATGAGATGAAAGTTCTCGCCAATAGAAAGACATGCAACAATTATTCAAATTCAATCAATGCAAAATTCAAGACAAGAAATAAAAATCTTCATGACATCCTATGGTCTCTTACTAGCCACTTCTTTCAATCTTATTTCCATCATGCTCACCTGAAAATGATGCTTAAAACGTCAACACAAAGGTTGGTGAGAGTCATAGGTTTAAGACTCACTTTATAACTTTTTCAAAACCAATTACTGCGATTATCAAAACAATATAGGACACTTATGCTAACATGCAATCCACATACTGGGTAGGAACGTTACCCACGATCCATTTCAACAACTGGGTAGGAACGTTACCCCCGATCCATTACAACAATTAGGTAGGAACGTTACCCCCGATCCATATGTCACTTACGCACCTAAAAGTCTACCAGCTGGAACTTATACTTAGGCCTGGACCACACATCAGTGAGTATTATTTCAACCCTTCAGTTGGTTTGAGTTGAGTAGTAAAGACCACTCCCAACCGAACTAATCACAAACTACTCCAATTGATCACTAAGCCATGGAGCATACCACAAAACCCACTCCAATTGATCACTAAGCCATAGAGCGTATCACACAAATCAGTAGGTATTATTTCAACCCTTCAGTTGGTTTTGAGTGAGTAGTAAAGACAATCCCCAACCGAAACTATTCACGAAGCAATAACATGTAGCAAATAATCACAGTAATAAAATACAGTTTAACACATAGCATCATTTTCACCCCAATAAAACACAAGAAAAAGGGGCTATGAAACTCACCTGAAGCTTAGCTTCCAAAAGATCCACAAAACTTCACAAAATTTCACGAACAATCTAAACAATTTAAACACATAATAAGTTACCATCAATTAGGCATTCAACCCAATATGATGTAACCTCAACTATGATGGATGTCTAAGCTATCTACCATAATCCTATACTTGTTTTAAACCTTCACCAACTCTTACATAAGTCATTTAGACTTTAACACTACACTTTGCATTTTCTGGTTTTAAGCAGAATTTTACACTCACTTACGCGACCTAAACGCACCACTTAAACATTCCCATAATTCAAACCAAAAATCACACATGTTCCCTTATGTGTTTACTAACTACCATGTGATTCCCAATCATTAGTTATATGTGTAACCACCTCAAATAAAATCAAACTTCAAACTGTCCTAATTCGGACCTGATCGCACACTAAAAAGTATGACCCTAAAAACCATACTTAGACAACTAATTAGACGATTTCCTTTGGAGGATTTTTAATAGACACATGAAACTTAAAACATTTTTATAAGCTAAGCTTGTTTCAAATTTTAAGTAGGGGTTTTACCTCCCGAAATTAGACCCAAATATGACCCGTATTTACTGTTTAGACAACTTTTCTTGCGAAAGACATTTGAATGACTTCCCGAACTCAAAATTGTTCGAGGCCGGACTTTTTGGAAAATAGACTCTCTGAACTTATCAAAACTCATAAGATTCATCAAAAATATCATTACCAATCTCGAGATATCAACTGAACAACACGACTCAAAATTCTGCTCAAACTTAAATCATGATTTAACGCGAACTAACCCTAACCGATTACACCATCATGCTTCTAATTAAACCCTAATCAATCCTAATTAGTTTAATTACATAAATTTACAGAAAACTTGAAACCCTAATTAATAAAACCTAATTTAACTCTAATCCATCATAATTAAGTTACTATGATTGAATGATTATAATTAAAATTGAATATAACTAGAAAACTTACCTTGGAAAAACCCTAAAATTTTCTTCTTCCTTTTTTTTTCTTTGTTTGCCGAAATCTCAATAGGGGGTTTAGGGGTTTTTAATCTTTGTATATAAGCGTCCCTAGATGTGTTTTAGTTTAAGTCTAATTAAGTATTAGATTACAATTAGGACTTTATTTCTATTATATATATATATTTTTTCCTTTTTATTTTCTAAAATTTGGATTTTACTATTCATGCAAAATTTTTTTTCTTCTTTTCTTTTATTAATTAATTAATTATCTTTATACCTTAAGTTTTATAAAAATCTAAGCTAATTTGTTAAACCATTTTGCTTGAAAACTATTTTCTAAAAATAACTTTTTATTTCTAAATTCACTTTCTATATATGGAACGTTTACAAAAAACTCTCATATTTTCACAAACTCATTTTTTACAATTGACACGCTTTCCATTTTAATCCATCACATAGACACACACTTATTAACCAAACCAAATTTCTCAAGATACCCAATCACTTCCATTATCACTATAAGTGATTAAAATGAAAATTTTCCAACAAATATCTCATTTCTCTTAACTTAACCTCTAAAACCTAAACTTATCTTAAATTACTAACATAAAAATACGTATACGTAATAATACGTACACACATTTAACACGAAACCGCCCAAATCTCAATAATCATTTCCCCGTCACTCAAAAGTGAACGAAATGAACTCAACAAATTTCACCATCAATCCAATCTCATTGAGATGACCACATTCAATAGATTGGTTACTAATACCTCATAAACACATAGAAGCACACATAAACACATAGAATCACATAAACCATACATTGCAACCGACACAATAGTCAACACTAACGGTTTGACTAACCTGCTCAAGTCATGGTTGTTACACGTCGTGTCTGCTTCTTTTTCCCTTTTCTTGTTTTCGGCTCACACCCTCTGAACAGGAATTGAATTCTTAATGATATCACATAATATCATTTATATAGTAAATGTGAAGTTTCATTCATGTACGGCATTGGCCCCTCATCTTTCATGTAGTCTTTAATTTATTTTCAAAACTTTATAGTATTTGTGAAACTTCAGTCCCTGTGATGGCTCATCTTTACGGCGTAACGGCATCGACCATGTTTACGTTCGTAAACCTACTACCTGCATTTCTTCAATTAGTATTAAAATATGTTACTGCGTAATTACATCAAAACGTTACGCCGTAACCCTTAGTCAGCATCAATATCATCACCAATAAATATTTCACGGCATAACTCCTGCGGAACGTTACGCCCGTAAACCTTGTCACACCAAATCTTCGTTATTATTAATAGAATTACACTAACTTTTGCGGGACGTTACGCCGTAATATCTTCTATAATGCGGTTTTTCTCGTATTTTCTTTATTTTACTTTTTCTGTATCTTTTCCATTCCAATGCCTTTTATTACCTGAAATTAAAATATTAACGAATTAAGTACCAAAATGCTATAAATCAAGGCAATAAACGTGAGAATTTTATATGAAAAAATATTAAATATTTGATATTATCAAATATCACCCCACTTGATTTCTACTTGCCCTCAAGTAGAACCTTTTAAATAATTCTCAAAAAGATATCTCTTTAGATTTTTAAGGAAGATATGAATTTAAAAATTACTTATGCTAGAAAATTCTAAACCGAGCACCTCACGGAAGGAAAAACAAATCACACTCATACTCTTACTAATCTATGTGTTTCATTTTTGGTGATCACTCAATTGCTCAGTCATAACATGTAGTCTATCATAGGCTTGACAAGTACACAAATCTCCACCAATTAGAGTTAGGGTCTAAACAGTCTCAAAGGAAACATGGGTGACAAACAAGTTTAAGGGCGAATCATCCTGCAGTCCTTTCCTAAAAGTGTTACACCAACAAGGGCGACAAAATCACATATAAACATCCATAACGATGGAATAGACATTCATGATTGCAATCAAATCCCTCATTCGAGTAAAACCAATGGTCGAATGTAGAACGATATAGGGTAGGATAAGACACAGGATACACAATAATTGTTGTTAAATAAAAACACGAAACAAATAGTCTAAAGTAATCTAAGGTTGTCATAACTAGCTACTGTCTATCCATAAGTCTCAGAGTCTAAGTTCGAAAATCTGATCTTCATTAATGGGCTACTAGCTCCATTCTTCAAACTCACTAAGATGGCTTATAGTTGCACCATCTTTACATTTTTAGCACATGGATGGCTTATATTTGCACCATCATTTTTCAAATATACAAATGCTACATGAGTTTATATCTTTTTATTATTGCCCCTGCAACATTTGATATAATACATACGTCCCCCCACTTGAGATGAACAACATCAAAAGTAATGATATAAGGGGGTCTCAATAGATCATTAATGATTGGTCTTCCACGAATGCATAAAATTTTTGTACCTATTCCCCCGAACCATGGACTTAAGTAGACAGAGATTTCAACACGAAGAAAATAAAGACTACAGGGTAGGCTAAGGCAAAATGGTGTAACGAAACATATAGGGTTTAAACAGAGATAGGTTTAACAAGGTGATCTAGGGGTATTGTGCACTAATATTGAGTGCAACAAAGGTTTTACACGGGGAGGTCGACAAGTCAGTGCGACAAGTCGATAAACACATACAAAACTTGTTAACAAATTAATATGAACTTCATTGTTAACAGATCAGTTTGTTTCGAAAGCTTTTGTGCAAGACATTCACATTCTTTTGACCATTTTTAAGATATAAGCATTGAATCCAGGTTATGAGCATATAAAATCAACAGAGAAAAGCAAATATGAACATATAACATCGTTAGACACACACTCTTCGAAGAAGTAGATCAATAAATGTTTGAAAATCAGCCCTTTAGATTCAAGTTCGTCAACCGTCCTTTCAAGGGATTTAACGTACTCCAATCGTCATGCATTTCTGTTTTTAGTTCCATGAACAAAACCACAAATGATTAATCTAGATAAGTTTTTGATCTGAAAGAGGCATTAATAAGGTTTGATCAAAACTTTCATACTCTTAGTCAGTTGGGTTAAAGTAAATGGCACTATTGTATGATTAGACCAAGTTGTTTTACAAATTGTTTCTAAAATGATTGAAGTTGTTTTTCATTTCGTTATAAACTTTCTACATTTACAATAGATTTAGAAACGGGTAGAAAGGAACACTTTTTTAGCAATGTTTTGGTGTTTCTGTTTAAACGTTTTCCACAAAGTACTTCCTAACTTCTTTAGCGCGTTCCAAATGATCAAGATAGGTTTTGGATGTGGTTTTTAAATGTTTCATAAAGAACTGTTTTGATATTTGTAACAATATTGTTTTCACTTTGTCTGTATCCAATTTTTGATCTCACTCCTTTTCAAGAGTCACTGTCTCTTCCCCTTGGGGGCAAAATATGTATTGCAGGATTCAGAAGTATTCATAGGGACTCATACAAACGACCTTTTCAGATTGAAGCTATCTTGAGGTACTTTGGATTAGCAAAGGTTGATCTACCATTATACGTTGCGCATTTAGGGTGCTAACATATGAATGGTCTGAATTGATTGATTGCGTTTATAAAGAATTTCATTTAAAAACTTAATTTGTTTGTCCATTTCAATCATCGTGTCAATGGTCTTTTCCTTCCTTAAGCCCTAAATCTCGAAATATACCTACTTTTCTATTTGAGTGGAACCTTCAAATTGTGAACTAGTTAACAACTCATTTTGACTAGCTCATCGTGTGTTTGATTGACCAACTGATATTTCATAGGCTTTAGTTTTCAAACTTCTTAATTTCCAATGTTTTTTAGAGCTCATAGTCCTAGAGTTGCCATTAACTTATGTTTGAAGTATTTTATAAACACTCGTTCTGGGACCATTAAGGGCCGTGGGTACTTTCTCAAGCCCATGTTTCTGTTTGAGGTCTGAAGTGCAATCAGACAACTATCCCGACTGCTAGTAAGCCTCCCCAGAGCCCTACTAGTCTCATCAGGTTAGTTTTGCCTCTACGCTTCCAATTCTTGCACGCTCATCAACACATTCTGCAGCATTTTGGTCAACCTGATTATCATTATTACATATATTTGATGAATCAGGAGTGACATTGCTATCATCCTTCTCCAAAACATATGTGTCATTAATGGATTCAGGTTGCTCAGAATGTCGTCTTTCATTTGCAAACACATTACTTGCATCATGATTTTGTACCTGTTCCAATGGCGTATCAATAGAACTTGATTCTGCAGGTAAGACTTCCTGAATCTTTGCCATGAAACCGTAATGTGCTTCCAATTCCTTCTTTTCAATCTCTTCATCTGATACAATCCCACTGCTTGTTTCATCTCCTGAACTTGTAACCGATGATTGAACCTCTTGAACCTTGCACTGTTGAATCTGCAACTGTCTTTCACTCAACTTTTTCAACGTCATCTTAAGCTCTTGCTCATGACTTGCTCTTTCTATTATACATTGCTCAATGGAGTTCATGTTCTGGATGATTGTTTCCTTGAATGTTTGAGCTGTCATTTTAGTGTAATCTCTGAAGGTTTCTATTACTTCTCGATCTGATGAAAAAGATCTTGAATAAATATCGAGAGGCTTTAACAAGTCAGAGTTAATGAACCTTTCAAACTGTACTTTGATCACACTTAGAGCGGATTTGGAATCCATCTCGTGAAGTGTTTCTGCATTGAGAAGTGTTTCTAAGTTATTCATGTGTTGAGATAACTGAAACTTGAAGGTTCTGACACTATCACCAAAGAGTTGTGCAAAAGCTTGTTGATACAATATACTCTGTCTTTCGAGAAGTTGAGTGGTTGATTTAAGTGCATTTAATTTGTTCAAGGAGTTTTCTTTGAAAATCTTTGCTTGCATCTGCAGTTTCTGTATCTCTGGTTCCTCTAAAACTGAACCCGAAGATGAAGTAACCTTTGTTCCCATTTTATCGTGAATTATGAAGTGTGAAAATTTTGTTGGATCTTAAGTGGATATGATGTGATTGAAGTTGTGGTTGTGTAAGCAATTCACGTTCACGGGATTTTACACGTCTATGATTAAAACCGATAAATGAATTAACGGGATTTTACAAAATCAATAGAAAACCGTGAATGATTTGATTCGGAATCAGCGGCCAATGATTTAATTGTCTAAAAACAGATAATTTTCTGGCTAGGGTTAAAGCTGTTTGTTTAAATAGGCTCACCAAACTGAAACGGGCCTAAAAATACAGATGGGCCGTGAGCTAGAACAAAAACAAGTCTAACACAAATTCCAAAAAACTGAAAAATGTCAATAAATCATAGTAAACGAGCTTTTTGGGCCTTAAGAAATCCTTAACCAGCTAAAGGGTGGTTACAGCGTGATCCGTCTCGTTTTTCTCTTCGATTTGAGAGGTCACGGGCCTGAAACGGACTTACGGATCAAAAGTTATGGCTGTTTTACTGAAACCCTTTTCTTCACACAAGATTTCTAGACAAAACGCATCGGTATCGCGGTATCGGTATCGCGGTCGGTATCGCGGTATCGGTATCGCGGTCGGTATCGCGATCGGTATCGCCATCGGTATCGCGATCGCGATCGGTATCGTTATCGCGATCGCAATCGGTATCGTTATCGCGATCGCGATCGCGATCGGTATCGTTATCTCGATCGGTATCGGTATCGCGATCGGGATCGGTATCGGTATCGCGATCAGTATCGGGGTCGTTATCGCGATCGGTATCGCGGTCGTTATCGCGATCAGTATCGGGGTCGTTATCGCGATCGGTATCGCGGTCGGTATCGCGGTATCGGTATCGCGGTCGGTATCGCGGTATCGGTATCGCGGTATCGGTATCGCGGTATCGGTATCGCGGTCGGTATCGCGGTATCGGTATCGCGGTCGGTATCGCGGTATCGGTATCGCGGTCGGTATCGCGGTATCGGTATCGCGGTCGGTATCGCAGTCGGTATTGCGCTCGGTATCGTTATAGCGATCGCGATCGGTATCGTTATAGCGATCGGTATCGTTATAGCGATCGCGATCGGTATCGTTATCTCGGTCGCGATCGGTATCGTTATCGCGATCGCGATCGGTATCGTTATCGCGGTCGCGATCGGTATCGTTATCGCGATCGGTATCGTTATCGCGATCGCGATCGTTATCTGTATCGCGATCGCGATCGGTATCGTTATCGCGATCGCGATCGGTATCGTTATCGCGGTCGCGATCGGTATCGTTATCGCGATCGCGATCGGTATCGTTATCGCGATCGCGATCGTTATCTGTATCGCGATCGCGATCGATATCATTATCGGTATCGCGATCGGTATCCTTATCGGTATCGCGATCGGTATCGTTATCGGTATCGCGATCGGTATCGTTATCGGTATCGCGATCGGTATCGCGATCGGTATCGTTATCGGTATCGCGATCGGTATCGTTATCGGTATCGAGATCGCTATCGTTATTGGTATCGCGATCGCTATCGTTATCGGTATCGCGATCGCTATCGTTATCGCTATCGGTATCGTTATCGGTATCGTTATTGTTATCGCGATCGCTATCGTTATCGTTATCGCGATCGCTATCGTTATCGTTATCGCGATCGCTATCGTTATCGCGATCGCTATCGGTATCGTTATCAGTATCCTTATCGGTATCGCGATCGCTATCGTTATCGCGATCACTATCGTTATCGCTATCGGTATCGTTATCGGTATCGTTATTGGTATCGCGATCGGTATCGTTATCGGGATCGCGATCGCGATCGTTAACGTTATCGTTATCGCGATTACGATTGCGATTGTGATCGGTATCGTTATCGCGATCGCGATCGGTATCGCGATCGTTATCACGATCAATATCGCGATCGGTAGTATAGCGTATCGTATCGTATCGGTAATCTGCGATCGAATATCGTTATCGGTTTCGCGATCGGTACGTTTATCGTACAGCGATCTCTATCGTTAATCGCGATCGCTATCGTTGTTCCGCGATCGCTATCGATCGCTATCGGTATCTTTAGCGATATCAAGCTATCGTATCGTACGGTATCGCAAGCAATCGTATCGTTATCGGTAGGCTGATCGAGGTATCATATCGAGATCGTGATCTTATCGCGATCGCATCTTTATCGAGATCGGTAATCGCGATCGCATCCGCGATCCTCGCGATCGGTTATTCGTGCATCACCGATCACGATCCGTACTACATCACGATCGGTAACGTTATCACGATCACCGATCGTTTTTATTTTTTGCGTATCGTATTCGGTATGCGATCGTTATCGGTTATCGGTCTATCCGTGAACGGTATCCATATCGTATCAGCGATCGGTTAATCGTTACGTTATCGCGATCGATATCGTTATCGTAATCGCGATCGCTATCGTTATCGGTATCGCGATCGCTATCCTTATCGGTTTCTGCGATCAGCTATCTTTATCGTTAATCGAGATCTGCTATCGTTATCAGAGCTATCAGCTATCGGTAGATCGTATCGGTATCACGCTATTCGGTATCGTTATCGGTATCTCGATCGGTATCGTTATCGGTATCGCGATCGGTATCACATATCGAGATCGCGATCGAGCGATCGTTAACGTTATCGCGATCGTTATCGTTATCGGTATCAGCGATCAGGCCATCGAAAAACGGGCAGCGCGAACACCGCGATCGTTATCGGCATCGCGATCGGTTGTCGCGATTGAAATCGTTATACAGTATCGTATCGTCTACGCGGTCGGTATCGTGGTCTGGCAATCGAGTCGGGTGATGTGTATCCCCGCGGTCGGGAGCAGTGCGTTGGTACCTTATACGATCGCGATCGCGATACCGATAACGATAGCGATCGCGATCGCGATACTGATAACGATAACGATCGCGATAACGATCGCGATAACGATCTCGATAACGATCGCGATACCGATCGCGATACGAATCGCGTTACCGATCGCGATACCGATCGCGATAACGATACCGATCGCGATCGCGATAACGATACCGATCGCGATCGCGATAACGATACCGATCGTGATGCCGATAACGATCGTGATCGCGATGCCGATACCGATCGCGATACCGATAACGATACCGATCGCGATACCGATAACGATACCGATAGCGATACCGATAACGATTCCGATAGCGATACCGATAACGATAGCGATCGCGATAACGATAGCGATCGCGATACCGATAACGATAGCGATCGCGATACCGATAACGATACCGATCGCGATACCGATAACGATACCGATCGCGATACCGATAACGATACCGATCGCGATAAGCCTGATAACGATTACCGATCGCGATACCGATAACGATAAAACCGATTCGCGATACCCGATAACGAAAACAGATCGCGAATAATCACGATAAGGATAACCGATAAGTATACGATCGCGATACCGATAAGATACGATCGCATCGCCATAAGATAACGATCTCGCGATCGCGATAACGATACCGACGCGATCGCGATAAACGATCCGATCGGGACCGGATAACGAGACCGGAGCGCGTCCGCGATAAACGATACCGATCGCCGAATCGCATACAGAAAAACGATCGCGATCGCGATAACGATACCCATCGCAGAGATCGCGATAACGATACTGATCTGCGATCTCCGAGCGATAGATAACGATACCGATCGCGATCGCGATAACGATACCGATCGCGATCGCGATAACGATACCGATCGCGATAACGATACCGATCGCGACCGCGATAACGATACCGATCGCGATCGCGATAACGATACCGATCGCGACCGCGATAACGATACCGATCGCGATCGATATAAAACGATACCGGATCGCGATTCGCAATAAACGAAACCTATAACGAATATGCGATCGCTATAAACGATAGCCGTATCGAGATCGCAAAAAACGATAACCCAGGACGCAATACCGACGAAGCCGAGTAGCCGAGACCCCGCGATAACCTATAACGATACGATCGTGGTAACCGATATCGATACGATTACGCGATATCCCTAACGATCTACCAGATCGCGATCGACCGATCACGATAACGAATCGTGAATACCGATCGCAATAACGATCGCGAGAACAGATCGCGATAACGATCGCTATACCGATCGCAGATAACCGATCAGCTATTCAACATCGCGATACCGATCGCGATCACGATCGCGATACCGATCGCGATCACGATCGCGATCCCGATACCGATCGCGATATCGATTGAGACCCTGATCGCGATACCGATCGAGATCCCGATCGCGATACCGATCGCGATCCCGATCGCGATACCGATCGCGATCCCGATCGCGATACCGATCGCGATATCGATAACGCTAACGATAACAATACCGATCGCGATACCGATACCGATCGCTATACCGATACCGATCGCGATATTGATCGTGATACCGATCGCGATATTGATCGTGATAACGATCGCGATATTGATCGTGATAACGATCGCGATATGAATGGTTTGGATTGATTGACTCCGTTTGTAAACAATTTCATTTAAAAACTTTATCTGGTTTTCCATTGAAATCATTTTGTCAAAGGCGGGGGGTTCTTTTTCTTCCGTAAGCTTCAATCCGTTATTACCTGGTTTGCTCCTTGAACAAAAACCGTCGGTAATGTGACTTGAGGTTAAAAAGACTCGTGGACTAAACATCATGTTTCTCTTTGACAATTGAAATTGTCACAGGCTTTTTCACTTTTAAACCTTCTTTTATTCAATTTCTTGTTGAGCTCATAGTCCCTAGAAGCTTCATTAACTGATGAGTTCAAGTTGTCATAATCAATCCGGTACATCATTAAGCCTTGTACTTCAAACTCAGGCTGTTTGTTTGGGGAAGATGCAACTAAAACATCTATCCCGGAGACTATGAATCCCCAGAGTTCTACTACTATTTCCCGCAAGAATAAGTTTGCAACTCAGTTAATGTCTTAGTCAGGGCGGCATGTTGCTTTTCTGTAATTGGCTTTTGAACATTTTGTTCATCGACATCAAGCATTAAATTAGAATTAAAGTTAGCAATGTGCAACACGCTACATCATCACATTCTACAGTCATTTGGTCATCCAGAATAGCATAATCACACATATTCGGTGAGCTCAGGAGTGACATTACACTCATCCAGTTCCAACTGCACGTGGTTTACTGATGGATCAATTGTCCAAAATTCTGTATGTAACCATGGCAAACACATTATCAATCATATCGTATGGTCCTGTTTCCACTGGCTCACGAATCAGTTCCAGTCTGCATTGGGAACCCCTGTATCCTGTGCCATGCTAGCGGTAATGTGCTTCGCAACTCTTGGTTCCATCAAGCGCTTCATCCGTGTCTGCTAGCCAGTCAGATTGCGTTCGGCTTGAAGTCTTGAACACCTTCTCAGCTTGTTACACAGCAACATCTTGCCTGGATACGTTGAAGACTCTAACCCATTTTGGCTTTCTGCTTTCCTTACATAATGACCATATTCCTGCAGTTTAAACACTGTAGCCAACGTTGCTCTACTGGACTACCTACATTTCCCTAGCCCCAACAACATTCACAGCCCCCTATTCCCAACGTCCAGTCTGATTGTCATTCTTGTACCTTGGAGTAGTATCACATTCGTGTTTCTGGGTGTATGAGGAAGTTCTGAGGTTGTGTGTGGGAGTTTCGTATAGTTTCTTAAGTACTTTGGCAATGAGAGCCTAATAGTCTGCATGTCCTTTTCCTGTCTGAGCGTTCAAGATCACTGTCTTCTTCAGAATGCTGACTCAGATGGTGGTGTGAGGGTTTGGCCAATCTCTTTGCCTTGTATCTTGTAGTTCATGAGATCTGGTTGAAAGTGAAGCTTTGAGTTGGGTGCATATGATTTTGTGAACTTTGATGACTGGATAATAAGAGATCTTGAATGTTTGAGCATCTAGCAGCAAGTGCTAATGTTAGCATTCTTGCCATGCTTCACACGAGTTCTTTAACTGCTTTGGTATTGTTGTTCAGAATGTCAAAGAGCTTAGAGGTATGAAACTTTCATCCAACTTGTGGTGTTGCACTCACAATTTGTGACAACTCCTTGACCATTCTGTTTGGAAGTTGCTGAAGAAATTTGAACATTGAATTGCATCGTTGCAACGTCGAAATTTTTTCTGATCATCTCATTCAGCATTGTAGAATCTTGTGTATAAGACGCAATGTTTCTTCTCCACGTGAGAGTGAATTGACCAAACGCCAATATAAGGTTTTGTCTTGACATCTTGAATATTGAGTGATTCTCCTGTTTTAGGCCTTTCGATGCTTCCCACAATTTCTTGAGCTGTCTGACATGCATCAACAGTTGAGTATATTTCATCTTCCAATTCCAGTCAATATGAAATGAATCGCTTCTCTTTTCGGATTCAAAATGAGCCGTTGTTCTCAGGATCATGATTCTAAATGCTCGACTGTTTTTGTTCAGGATTGCGGGAGAATCCTCTTTCCAGGAACAGCTGGTGTTGTGACAATCGTGGAGTGTAAGAGACCTTTAGAATGCACTTCTAAGGCATCACCGGGACAGATTACTGGTCTTGTATCAACTCTGTCTTTCGAGAAGTTGAGTGGTTGATTTAAGTGCATTTAATTTGTTCAAGGAGTTTTCTTTGAAAATCTTTGCTTGCATCTGCAGTTTCTGTATCTCTGGTTCCTTTAAAACTGAACCCGAAGATGAAGTAACCTTTGTTCCCATTTTATCGTGAATTATGAAGTGTGAAAATTTTGTTGGATCTTAAGTGGATATGATGTGATTGATGTTGTGGTTTTGAATACAATAGACGTTCACGGGATTTTACAAGTCTATGATTAGAACCGATAAAAATTTAACGGGATTTTACAAAATCAATAGAAAACCGTGAATGATTTGATTCGGAATCAGCGGCCAATGATTTAATTGTCTAAAAACAGATAATTTTCTGGCTAGGGTTAAAGCTGTTTGTTTAAATAGGCTCACCAAACTGAAACGGGCCTAAAAATACAGATGGGCCGTGAGCTAGAACAAAAACAAGTCTAACACAAATTCCAAAAAACTGAAAAATGTCAATAAATCATAGTAAACGAGTGTTTTGGGCCTCGAAAAATCCGTAACCAGCTAAAGGGTGGTTACAGCGTGATCCGTCTTGTTTTTCTCTTCGATTTGAGAGGTCACGGGCCTGAAACGGACTTACGGATCAAAAGTTATGGCTGTTTTACTGAAACCCTTTTCTTCACACAAAAAAATTCTTAGTAAACCGCTGCCAATTAGTAACTCGCTGTTTGGTAACTCGCCGGTTAGCAACTCGCCGTTAGCAACTCGCCGTTAGCAACTCGCCGTTAGCAACTCGCCGTTTTTAGCAACTCGCCGTTTTTAGCAACTCGCCGTTTTTAGCAACTCGCCGTTTTTAGCAACTCGCCGTTTTTAGCAACTCGCCGTTTTTAGCAACTCGCCGTTTTTAGCAACTCGCTGTTTTTGGCAACTCGCTGTTTTTAGCAACTCGCTGTTTTTGGCAACTCGCTGTTTTTGGCAACTCGCTGTTTTTAGCAACTCGCCGTTTTTAGCAAAAGCGCGTGACATGTCTAAACCTTCATCATCTCAACCTCAAAGGAAACAAAAATCTAGGAGGCCTAAGGAGAAGGACACTCAGGTACCTCAGACTAGTGTTCCTAGTGATCCTATAAATATAGCAGATGAGGCTGTTCATGAGGAGCCTAGTATGTAACTTAAGAAATTGATGGATTTTTGTACCAAATTGCAACAAAGAGTGCTTGACCTGGAGAACACAAAGACTACTCAAGCTCAGGAGATTACAAGTTTAAAGAAGAGAGTCAAGAAGTTAGAGAAGAAAGGAGGGTCAAGAACTTATAAGCTCAAAAGATTATACAGGGTTGATAGATCTGCAAGAGTAGTTTCCTCTGAAGAAGCTAGTTTGGGTGATTAAGAGGATGCATCCAAATAAGGGAGGGAAATTGATGACATTGATAAAGATGCAGAGATTACATTAGTTGATGAAACTCAGGGGAGGTATGGAGATGAAGATATGTTTGGGGTAAATGACTTAGATGGTGATGAGGTGGTTGTTGAAAGTGAAGTTACTGATAAAGCTGGTGAGAAGAGAAATATTGTTGAGGAAGCAGTTGATGTGACTCATGTTGTTACAATTCTAGTTAGTGCTGATACAATAACTAATGTTGAACTTACTTTGGCTTAAACACTGGCAGAGTTGAAGAGTTCAAGACCCAAGACAAAAGGGGTTGTTATGCAAGGGCCAAGTGAATCAACTATAACAATATCTTTACAACTATCATCACAAGTTAAGGGTCAAGGTTTAAAGGATAAGGGTAAACCAAAGATGATAGAACCAGATAAGCCTTTGAAGAAGAAATATCAGATTAAGTTTGATGAAGAAGAAGATTTAAGGCTACAAACAAAGTTTGATGAAGAAGATAGGCTTACAAGAGAGAAAGCTCAACAAGTAGAAAAAGACAACATTGCTTGGGATGACATTCAAGCAAATATAGATGTTGACTATCAACTGGCTGAAAGATTGCAGGCACAAGAACAACAAGAGTTGACAATTGAAGAGAAGTCTACTTTGTTTGTACAACTCTTGAAGAAAAGAAATAAGCACTTTGCTGCTAAGAGAGCAGAAGAAAAGAGGAACATGCCACCTACAAGAGCTCAACAAAGGAGTATTATGTGTACGTACCTGAATAATATGACAGGATGGAAGCCCAAAGACTTAAAGAACAAGTCCTTTGCCAATATTCAAGAATTATTTGATAAAGCCATGAAAAGGGTAAATACATTTGTAGATATGGACACAGATTTGGTTGAAGGTAGTGAAGTAAGAGCAGAAGGCAGTGAGACAAGAGAAAAAAGTAGTTCAAAAAGAGCAGGAGATGAGCTAGAACAAGAGAATATAAAGAAGCAAAAAATGGATGATGATCAGGAAGCAGCTAAGATGAAAGAGCTCATAGAAGTTGTTCCTGATGAAGAGGAAGTAACAGTTGATACTATACCTTTAGCTACTAAACCTCCAAGCGTTGTTGACTGGAAAATTGTTAAAGAAGGAAAGATCAGCTACTATTAAATTATAAGAGTTGATGGAAGTTCAAAGAGGTACTCAGCCTTTATTCAGATGCTTAGAAGATTTGAGAGGGAAGATTTGAAAACTTTGTGGAAATTGGTTAAAGCTAAGCATAGGTATACAAGGCCAGAAGAGGGCTATGAGAGAGTACTATGGGGTGATCTAAAGAAAATGTTTGAACATCATGTAGAAGATGCAGTGTGGAGGAATCTACGGGAAAACAAAGTGTTGGTTTGGAAGTTATTTGATTCCCGTGGAGTACACTTTGTGAGGTTTCAAAATCTGCATGTCTTTATGTTGGTAGAGAAGAGATATTCCCTTACACATGCTACAATCACAAATATGCTGAATAAGAAGCTGCAAGCTGATCATTTGAATGAAATGTGTTATCAGCTTCTTAAACTCATCACAAAGTAACTCAAGAATCAATGAAGTGTTTGGAAGCATCCCCCTGGTGATTAATGAAGCTTTTAATAAAGAAACTTGATGATTTTGAAGATAAATATCAAGTTTAGGGGAGGATTGTTAGGATTAAAAGACTTCTTGATGATCTTAGAGTTACTACTGCTAAGGTTTGTATTACTGCTGCTAAGCATAAATTAGTGTTGTTGGTAATCTTAGTGAAAAATATGCTAAGTAGTTAGTACTGCTAGTGTAACTTAGTTACTACTGCTAGTGCAACTTAGTACTGCTAGTGTAACTTAGTACTGTTAGAGTATATTAGTACTGCTAGTTTATGTTAGTACTACTAGAGTAAAGTTAGTAATACTGGTGAAGATTGAAGAAAATATTCTAAGTAGTTACTACTGCTTGTATACAGTTAATGCTGCTGGTGTATAAGTTACTACTGCTAGTGTTCAGAGTTAATGTTGCTGGTATAAAGTTACAACTGCCGAAAGATTACAACTACTGAAAGGATAAAGACGGCTCAAAGAAAAGATAAAGATTGCTTATGTGATATGTATGAGATATTTTTGTAAAAGATACGTATAAGTTATTTGTTTAGAAAATCATGATAACTTAGGAAAGTATTGTAAGCCAGTTAGGACTCCTTGGTGTATAAAAGGAGGTCCTAGGGCATAGAGTTAGATACCTAGAATTTGTTTGTTTTGATATCAATTAGCTTCAAGGTTTTGTAACCCTAACACTATTAAGAGTGTTCATATTATATTGAGGATGAAAGTTTAGTAAACTGTTTGTTATCTTATTTATTACTGTTTCATTAAAATTCTTCTTAATATCATTGACTAGATTCTGCATAGTCTTTAATATTCACAATCAAAGTTTCTATCA
>BQNB010103082.1:0-24108 GCA_026074375.1 Tanacetum coccineum | reverse complement strand
AAAATGTCTTTATTGTAATCAATTTCATAACAGCTCAGTCCACTTCAACTTTTGTAACAACCCATTAAGTAACATCAAATCTAATATAGTGACATTTATATATATATCCACAAACATACAAAACACACAAACACATGACCTCTCCATCCTCTCCATTGATATATCCCCACAGTTACACCACCACCATACCTCTCCATTCCCACAGTTACACCACCACCACCGCACCTCTCCTCAACCACAGTTACACCGCGACCATCGGAACGCTCCACCACCGAACCAAAACACCATCGAAACCCACAAAACCACGCCCACCAAACGAGGTGTTCAAGTTTTGAGGTATGTGTTGACTTTTTCTTAAAAGATCTATCACTATTAACCAATTTTTGAAGCTTTTCTTTTATAGATCTATAGATTTTATCTGTAGATCTAATTTTTTGACCTTTTGTTACCGCCACCGACTGTCTCGCCGTCACCGCCTCAGTCTTGCCGAAAAACCTAAATGTTGTTGAAGGTATGGGATCACGTAATTGGTTTTTGGTTTTAGAACATCTTAACTACTTTATAATGTATTTAGGACTTTCTATAAAAGTCTTAAAAAATTAAGACAAAAAACATGACTTAAAAAGAAAATTAACAAATTAGTATAGATTTGTTTTACTTTTGCTATGGAATCAATACATACACATATAATTAAAAGCCTAGAAATTTATGTGTCATTATAATCCTTTTTGTAACATCCCATTTATCATCATGTAACCCCAAAACTTGTAACGGTTATTCTTAACTACTTTATAATGTATTTAGGACTTTCTATAAAAAGAAGTCTTAAAAAATTAAGACAAACACATTACTTAAAAAGGAAATTAACAAATTAGTATAATTTTGTTTTACTTTTGCTATGGAAACTGATGCAAGGCATGTCTGAGCTTTAGCTCCTCCGGCTTAGCCGCCGGTTCTTCGATCAACACGTGAGTCAAGTGATTAATTATTTCGATGAGATTGAAGGAGAAAAACGACAATTTATAATTGTCGATCTATTTTTTAATATTATTATATTTTGTTAACGATATGTTTAGCTTTTAAGAATTGATTTGTTTCTTTATTTGAAAGTCAATATTTGACTTTGACTTTCTTTTCAAGACACTTTTACCTTATAAATATAATAGGTTTAGGTTTTGAAAAGTTATGATGAGTTTATAAAAAAAATAAGGCTAAACGTAATGGGACGACCTTTTGCGGTCGGTCGTCCCATGTGGCAATAAAAGGAACCTGGTCACCCCACTACGCCGACCGAAGCAAGACCTGGTCACCCCCAACCTTTGCAAAGTTAGGGTCTTCTGCACGACCTTATAATTGGAGGAAGATTTCGTATTAAAAAAATTAACTCTTTCTTTTATATTTTTATTTAAAAAAAAATAAACAATCCCCCATTCACTATAAAATCTCACTTTTTATACCATTTTTACTCACAAAACACATACATTTTATACACTTTCATTATCTTTTTTAAATGGCTTGTTCGATACCACACAGCGACGATGAAATCCAAGCTTTGGTTCAAAAACAAATTGACGAAGATATGGTTCATCAGAAAGCGATTCTGGATTTAGCCTTGCAATTTGATAATGCATGCACAACTAAAGAAGATCTTAGAAAAGCATACGAGAAATGTAATCACATTCCACAAGAGAGCCGTGCTTTGATCGACACTTTCTTAAAAGAAGGTTCTGATAAAGATTACGAGCTAAATCTTTCTATGTACAGAAAGGCGGCAAAACTAGAAAAACAAATGAATGCTAAGTTAGCTTGGATACATGAAAAATACAACCACCGCTCAGAAACCCATATAGGTGGTTCGTCATCACAGACACATGAGATTGGTGATGTATACCTTACTGCGGAAGAGTTACATCAACTACATCTAGATGAAGAAGCCTTAAGAGAAACACTAGAAGAACAAACAATGGATGAAAAGGCACGGGAGGAGAAGATTAGGCAAAAACAAGCTGATGATGATGAATACTTTATGGAATTTGGGGTGATGAGAATTGATTCAGATTACGAGTCATCAGATTAATAAACTAGAAACTATTTTAGTGTAATGTTGTTTTAATTTAATGTTTTAAATAAAGTATTGTATTTTAAATTCCGTTATTATATTTTCAAATTTTGAATTCCAACGGCTAGTTTTTCGTTATAAATACCCCCACCATCTCCTCATTATATCACACAACTTCTTATCCAACTATCCAGATGGATTCCAATTTCACTAACGAAAATGATCCATGGGAATACAGTCTTGATATAGACGATTCTGATCTCCATTTAACACCTGTTCTGCGTTCGTCTAGTAGCGCACATGTTGAACCATCTCCATACACCCCAAATCCAGTTACCATAATACCCGGTCCTGCGGGTGTTGTTCAGCTCTCTAATAGCATATGTGTTGAACCATCTTCCTCAACCCCAAACCCAGTTAGGATAATACCCGGTCCTGCGGGTCTTGTTCAGCGAGCCAAGCTGCTTAAAGAAAATGTATTTATTCTTGATCCGGATGGGGCTTTAATGTCGACACAAGAATATATGCAGAAAGTTGTTGAGGATGTGGGTGAGGATGCTGATTTTAACAGTGGGGCGTGGGTTAGCGCCACTAACTATGTGAATGCTTTTGGTGGCACTGTAACTGGATGTTTGGGAGACATCGACAACTTTCTTAAAAAGGGAAAACTTGAACAAGTTGTTGCAATAGTGAAGTCTTGTTCTCCGAATGCTCTTGGAGATTTAAATGTGACTCTGAAAGATCTATCGGGTACAGTACCTGGAACAATACACTACAAAGTCCTTGATGTGGGTAGTTATGGAAAGGATATTACTGTAGGAGCTGCTATGATACTTGCCAATGTCTCAGTTTTTACTCCTAAACCATCAAAGCATTACCTTAACATTACAAAAAGAAATGTGGTTGAGGTTTTCCGTAAGGATACGGTTTCATTAGCTTAACATTATTGTTATTCAATTCCGTAATGTAATTTTCAATTTCGTAATGTAATTTTCAATTCCATAATGTAATTTTCAATTCCGTAATGTAATTTTCAAATTTGAAATCAAACAACTACTATTCCAACGGATACTATTCGAACTATATGTTTTAAAACGTATCTGTGTTGTATTTTTAAATTCCGTCAAGTTCATGTTTTTTATTTCCGTAATTTTTTTCCGTCTTTTCTTCCGTGTATTTTTATTTCCGTATTTTAATTTGTAAAATGTTTAATTATTAATGTAATGTTTTTAAAAAAAAATTGTTCGGTGTCCTCTACGGTCACCACTACATGTGTTTGGTCACTGTGTGGTCTAAGAGAGAGAAAGCTGAGTTGGCGCTGGCGTGGCGGTGTCCTCTGCGGTCACCACTACATTCAGTCTAAGAGTGTTTTTCTTGAAGTCCCGGTTGGGCACCATTTGAGAATTTATTGAATTCCTTGCAGATCGCCATAAGAATCAATACATACACATGTAATTAAAAACCTAGAAATTTATGCGTCATTAAAAGTATGTGTCGTTATAATGCTTTCATTGCTTATTATAATCGCTTTTGTAACATCTCATTTATCATCATGTAACCTCAAAACGTGTAACGGTTATATTAATGATAATTAAGTGATTTAATGGGAAAAATGTGTAACCACCATATCAATATTTGTAATATATAAAACAAAAAAAGGTTATTGATATACATTAAAATGTCAGTTATAAAATCTTAATATAAAAAAAATTCATGGTTTATGAAAGAATCAAAAAGCTGCAACACAAACTAATAATACTTCATACACAATAGATTCAGCTATCCAAGATTCTTCCGGCCCTTGAACCTCGCCCAGTCCCTCGTCGATAAATTTAATTATACAGGAACCCGTCGCCGCAACACGCGGGTACCCGTCTATTTTAACTTATGTTTCAAAGATGCTACTTATGTTCCCTTCTTTCGTTTGGACCTTACGTTTATTTGGATATGAAATACTTTGAATTGTTATTGCTTAAAGTTATTTTAGTTTAAATTATCATTCATTTGTACATTTGTTGTTAAAAAAAGTCTAACCGAATAACATTTGCTCGCCGCAAAATATAGTCACAGGGTATCCACGCCGCATTGCGTGGGTACCTGCTAGTAGGAATAAGATATTACATCCTAGTTGGTTGGAATGTATATCAGAAATTGTTTGTATAATCACATTGTAATTTCTTCTTTTCACTAGTATCTTGCTAGTGAGTTTTTAATCTAGTCGCCGTTCAAGAAAAAAAAAAGAAAAAAGAAATACAGTCTTGTACACATGGGCGGAACTAGAAAGTTTTGCTCGAGGGTGCACACTTTGATAATTTTTAGAAACTACACTACATATTGGTTCTTAGAGAAAGAGGGGGGGGGGGGGGATTACAAAAAAAAAACCCAAATATTTTAGAAATTTTACACTGCAATTTTAGAAATTGTGCCCCCTCCCTCTTTGTCTCCGTCTCTGCTTGTACACAGTTGAGTTCGTCCAAAATTTTGTGAACAAAACTTAGAACAATTACCCTCTAAAGTTTTCAGCTCGGTGATATTAATTTTGTAAGTCTCGCCTAAGGATTTATATGTGTCAATCTAAACAGCGCCTTGCTTGAGGGTTCAATAAAATTTCCAACCCCAAAAAAAGGCTTTCCATGTGATGTTGTGATCTTTTCTGTTGAAACTCTTATATGAAAGTCTAAACCATGCCAATTGCTTACTTCAACTTTTTTAATTATAACTTAAAGCACTGAGTACAATAAATAGAGGTGTAGAAATGTATTGTGGTGTACATACCTCACGTGAGACCATTGTGACATTGGCCTTTGGAGAAGCGTCTAACAAATAGTTTTTGACTTGTGTAGACATAGCTAACTTTGGGTGTCCTCGCTCCCAGGCTAGTTCTGGATGAATCCTAAAACTCATTAAGTTAGAAAATGGAGCAGGTTGATGCCAGATTGGTTGCACAGAAGACAGAATAGTTAAAATAATTTGTAAAGTATTTGAAAAAGAAATTAAGACCTCGTATGTGGAACCCTTAATTTATAAAAGGATTTCTCGGTCCAAAAAACGTTTTCACAAACTAATTTAATAAACTCATAGACTTATATATAGTTAATCTAAGACCAAAAATGTGTCACTCAATAATCAGTTACTAGTATATCAAAGCTTTTTTGTTTGTTAATTTTACTAAAGATAATTTTCATTCTCGCACAAACGTTAAAGATTCTATACAAATCTTTAAAAACAATAAATCATAAAGGGTCCCCTCGACCTATAACCGATAACGACTAGTAATATTAATTGATAAGCAAAGATGGACAAGATAAGATATAAATAGGGATTTTCAACATAAGCTTGGAGATTAAGTGATCACGAATACCAAAATGTCTTATTCATATCATAACATCACCGAGTATTCATGAGAGATTTAGCCTCTCATGAGCACCACAACTCCGACACAGCTAAGGTGTTCATCAACATAAGCATATTAACATAACTTCTATTATTTCAATAGCTTAAGTTTTGATAACCGTCTTCGTTCTTAGATCCGTTAGAATCTTTATTCTTCAAAGGGAGTAGTGTTTTTGGTGTTTATATGGATGATGGATAAGAGGATTGGAGTATGTGTGTGTGGGATATGATTTTTGGAATGAGAGGAATGATTGAGGAGTAAAAATTTGTCGCACTATATATAGGCGATTTAGGTGAAAGTGGCGGCGCACACAAAGTTTATGCACGCACGTTGGTGATTTAAATTGTACGAGTATCAATATGTTTATTGAGTAAGTGCGGCGCACAAGAGAATATGTGCGGCGTACTTAGGGTGTAAATGCAGTAGCATTAAAGTCTTCATAAATTCTTGTAAGTCCCAATGAAACGGATCTACTTTAGCTTGTTAAAGCATAGTTAACTGAAAATTCCAAACTAACTATATGAGAAACTATGGATTGTGAACACACAAGTTATGTGGAATCTAACTTGCAATACTAAGATGAACAATGAATACTAAACTGGAATATATTGATTGCAAATATTCTGTCAAGGTTTACAGAATAACTAACTATGAGATATGTGTTTTCTATGAAGATTGATATCTCTAACTATGCCAATAGGTTCCATTTATACACTTAAGGAAAACCTAATAGAGGGATTTACAAAACGCGTCAAGTTGATCAAGCATATCAAATTCCTAATATAACTCATGCATATCACTTTAAGCAGTACTAACTTCTTATACTAACAGTACTAATAAACTAACTAACAGTACTAATAAACGATCTTTTTGTACTGGCAGTACAAACTATAACTAACAGTACTAACTATTACAACTAGCAGTACTAACGACTTAGTTTATATTCTTCAATCTTCAGTAGCAGTATCAATCTTGAACCAGCAATAGTAAAGTAGTACTAGGCAGTAGTAAACCAAAATTCCACAATCAACCCTAAACTTGATATTTACATTTTGTCAATCATCAAGTTTTCTTCAGTTTAAGCTTCCTCGGTCATTAGGAATATGATTTAAAACATTTTACTACTCCTTCAAGCAGTTATTTTGATGACATATGAGCTCGAATGCCATAGTACTTTCTTCTTCAGCTTCTGACTGCAAGTTCAGCATCTTCTCTAATAATTCTTGATTAGTGGGTACTTTTTCTCTACTAGCATATAAATCTTCATAGATGTACCATCCATAAACAGAGTGTGAAATTGTATAATATTAGCTTTATCTTGTCACTACCCCTCCCCTGTTTGGATGCATCCTCCTTATCTAAATCATCATCTGAAGATTCAAACTGTCTGTATTTCCTCTTTTCTTGGTTTGTAGTTGCTTGACCTTCCATTTGTCTTTCTAATCTCTTTGACTCATGTCATTAGTTTGAGATCTCCACAATTTGAGCATCCTTCTCTTTTCTACATTATATCATTGTGTATCTTGACCTATTTCTATCGATCTCTTCTCATCGTGAGTGCTCATAATGAAATGATGTCGAATCTCTATATGCTTTGCTATAAAATGGTAGACAGGATTCTTGACACACACAAATGGCAACTCTCCATTATCAACAGAAATCTTTAGGTCCTGCAAAAAAATTGTATCCATAATCTAACATCTAATTCTGATCCAAAGGCACTTGACCAACGTAGTGGAGAAGTCATCAATAAATTTCAGCTTCAGTAGTTTAATTAGCCACCACAGTCTCTTTTTACATTGCCAGAGAATTAACTAAATAAAGGAAATTGACGAACTCTCCTGTTGTGGATTTCCTGTCCAACTGGCACCTTCATCATCACTATCTGAGGAAAGCTTACAATAAAAAGAGAATCCGTAGAAACCAAAGGCTAATTTGGTCGCCTTTAGGTATCTAAAGATCCTTTTTACTGCATTCAAGTGAGAAACTTTTGGTTGAACTTGAAATCTTGAGCATGCACAAACTAAGAACATAATATCTGGTCTAGAGGATGTAAGATACATCAATGACCCAATCATTGACCTGTATAAATGAATATCAACATCCTCACCATCTTCATCTTCTGCCAAAGCAGTTGTTGTATTCCCATAGGAGTACTGGTTGTCCTTATACTAGAAAAAGCCAAATTTCTTCAAGATTTCACCAACATACTTGTCCTGACTAATGAAGATCCCATCCTCTTTTTGCTTGACTTGTAAACCCAAGAAGAAAGTGAGCTCTCCCATTGAACTCATCTGGAACCTTTTGTGCATTATCTGCTCAAAATCCTGTACACAAAGACCTTTATTGGAACCCCACAAAAAAAATATTAGAACACACAAAAGATGAGGTCTCTACATATACTTGTACCGGTAAAATATCATCCTTGACTTTTTTTATGAACAAAGTCTTGTCAATTTGACCTATGTAGAATCCATTATCCAGCAGATAGGTAGAGAGAGTCTCACCAACTCTAGGACTGATGTAGGACCATATAAGGCTTTTTCCACTTTGTAGAACTTTGTCTGAGAAATTCTAAATCCACAAAACCTAGATGGTTGCTAACATATAACCGTCCTCTTTAATAGTATCATAGAGACAGGCATTTTACATCCATCTGATTACACACACAACAAAATTCATGAATGAGGCATAGGCCAAAAATAACCTGATTGCTTCAATCCTGGCAACAGGAGCAAACACCTCATCATAATCAATGCCTTCTTCTTGTTTGTATCCTTGTGCTACCAGCCTGGCTTTGTTTCTGACTACTAATTAACCCTTTCACATCTTTTTATTTTATTTCTATATACCCACTTTGTACCAATAGCCTTCTTGCCATAAGGTAGGTCAACTAGTGTCCAAACCTTCTGAATCTTGAACTGAAGCAGCTCTTCTTGCATTGCTTCAACCCAGCTTTCATCATCAAGGGCTTGAGCTATCTTTGAGGTTCTTGCTGAAGGAGAGGAAACATGCAAATAACATTTAGAAATCTTTTGATTGTCCTTTTTCTGTTTTGATGTAGCTATCTATAGCATATTCTCTAGAATCTTCTTGACAGCCCCTTGTTTGTACTGCTGACTTTGGATCTCTAATTATTTGATCTTTAAGATGAATAAAGTGTACTCTAGTTGTGGGAATAGGACTGACAATAGTTGAAGGTTCCATGTTGTTAAAATCAGCCTCTGCGCCCATAACTTGATCAACATAAGGAGAATTGTAAGTGTCCAAATCATCATCATCATAAGCACTACCCAAAAATGCCCATAATTTGAACCTTCAAACAGTATCCTCTAAATCAGGCATAAGGTATCATCTAGAAGATTCATAAACATTAATATTAAAGGATCTACCAAGAGAAACAGATGATTGGTCCAGCATCATTAGAAGTTCTTGGTGCACTAGCAGCATAAACTGGTGTGCTAACAGTATTAAAACTGTTAGTACTGCTGGCTTTAGTAGCCTTCCCTTGAAGAAGCTCCCTGTTGCACTGTGCTTCAAACACTTTTCTAACAACATCTGATTGCTCTGAAGCCTCCTTCTCTTGATCCATCATCTTATCAAGAACATTCTTTAAGGCTTGTTCATTCTCACTTGTTGGATTTTGTACAAGAGGTACACCATAGAATCCATCAGCTGTATCATTTTCATCTGAGCTCTTGTAGCTTGAAGAGATAGAAGACCATAATGGGAACACATAATATATTGTTGAGTAGACACATTCTTTTCTTCAAATTGTCCAGCATCAACACTTTGCTTCAAACCTGTATTACCATTAGCATCTTTAAAGACATGCATTTTTGTTAGTTTGATCCCGCAGTAACTGGTTGATAATTCATAAAATTTTTTAAGGAATCAATGTCAAAAAGCCAGTTAGGTCCTTGTCCTGCAACATTTGGGTTTTATTTTCAAGAAAGTTTACATGTAGATTCTCTTCAACTTTTCTGGTTTGAGAATTAAATACCCTGAAAGCTTTGCTATTTACAGAGTACCCCACTAAAAACCCTTCTTCAGCCTTCCCATCAAATTTTCCTAAAGGGTCTAGGGTATTTAGAATAGTAACAGGACATCCAAAAGGTCTCATGAAACTTATGCTTGGTGGTCTGCCAATTATAAGTTCATAAGGTGTCTTGTTGTGAGGCTTAGTCACTAAAACCCTATTCAGAACATAACAAGTAGTATTAGCTGCTTTAGCCCAAAATACAGTAGGTACAAGTGATGTCTGCTAGCAAAGTCCCTAAGCTCCTCGATCAGGGTCCTATTCTTTCTCTCAGCAACTCTATTTTGTTGTGGAGTTCTGGCAACACTAAATTCCCTTTTTATCCCTTTTAATCCACATAATTCATTCATTTCCCTGTTTTTGAATTCTGTCCCATTATCACACCTGATTACTTTAACCTTATGGTTTAATTGGTTTTCTATTTCTATTATAAAAATCTCTTAAAATCCTACTAGATTCACCCTTAGAGGCTAAGAAGAAAACCCAACTTAAACCTGCTATAAGTCATCATTTCACTACAAGCCAAAAGTTTTAATGGTTGATGCTCCTAAAGATGTTGGACCAAATAAGTCTATATGCAACATCTGTAAGGGTTGGCTGATAGAGCTCACAATTTGGCCATACATGAGCTTTGTTGTTGCTATTCCTTCGACAAAGCAACCCAAGTATGGTTATTTTTAAAAATCTTTGAAGGAAGACCTCTTACAAGGTTTCCCTTCACAAGTTTATTCATTGTTTTAAAATTTACATGACCCAGCCTCCTATGCCATAAATTAGACTCATCAATTATGGCTTTTGCAAATAAACAAGTTAAATCTCCAGAAGGAACAACATTCTTTAAATCAAAGCTGTACATATTGCTTTGCCTGGGAACTCTAAGCAATACTTGAATTTTATCAAGTAGCTTAAAATCAGGAGACAAAACAAGACATTCAGTTTCAGTGAAAAGAACACTGTTTTTCTTGTCACACATTTATGAGACAGAGAAAAGATTAAACTTTAGTTCTTTGACAAAAAACACATCTTCAAAGTCTAACTTATCTGTTCTTATCTTTCCTTTTCCTGTTATCTTACCACCTCTAGCACTTCCACCAAAAGCAACAAAACCTCCATCAATGTCTTGATAGTCAATAAGGAAGTCTTTGTTCCCTGTCAATTCGGGGCATTGCCTGGGAACTCACTGGTCAAATATTCCCTTTGTTCTTCAAACTGTTATGGATTTCCCTATCACTAAAGTAATAGAGTCATGTCACTTAGGTACCCAACCATACTGACTTGAGTCTGTGCCTTGTGGATCAATAAATTTACTCTTTATGATACCCATAATCTACTGTTTGTCTTGTTGGAGACATTGTTTAAATCAGTCATTTTATGTCTCCAAACACAACCTGCTAAGGCCTTAACAGCAGTGACCCCATTACCCTTAACAGCACTAACTGTTCTGTTAGCCCAACAGTAATTAACAACCATTTATTTATGATAGTATTAAACTTTATTCATTTAGAAATCCTGGTATTTGGATGCTCGATGATTTATAATAAAAAGGCTTCTAATAAGTGAATGAAACATATGAAAAGCATTGTTCTAAATTTTTGAAACATTCACTCTATTTGATGGGTAGCAGTAATTAACTGGTAAAGAAGTACAAGTTGATGTGTTGCTCTGCAAGAGAGCTTTTCTGGCATTTTTGTAACTAAACTGGTACTTTTCCAGACCTTGTTAAGACTGCAGATGGAACAAATTTATTTTGATGATTTATTCTCTGAACATTATTCCAAACTGGTCTAATTTCCCTTTGACCAGTATTCTTTCCCATATTTTTCAAAACAGACTTTTTAGCCATTCTCTTTTCATGAAAATCACAGTCTTTTATTAGATGGTTGTAACTGCCACAAACAAAACATGCTTTCTTTGTAGACCCAAATCCTAACCCTAGTTTTTGAGTCATTTTCCCATTCCAATCTCTTCTATCTACCTTAGGATTTTGAGTGGTTATCCTAGGTTTTTTAGCTTGTTTAGGTTTAACAGATTCATTCCTAGCATTAGTAAACTCAATCTTTTTAAAACTAGGTTTGTCTGTTGCTTGCAAATCATTAGATTGAAAAATATCCTCATCATCATCACTAACCCAATCTTCAATGATAACTCCACTAGGCCTAACCGATTCAACTCTAGACATTTCTACACTAGTATTACTAGGTGGAGTGATACTTGTTTCAACTTGAGATGCACTAGCACTAGTCTTATTTGCTGTAGGCCAATAAACAGAATCATCCAACCTAGCAAAAGAAGTCAACAAGTGAAGGCAATGGTAGTTCCCAGTTAAAGGAGGAGGAACAACATGATATCCATTATCCTTTTTGAACCTATCATTTGTTTGATTGTCATCTCCATCACTTGAACGACTATCAAACACACTATTAAACAATTCACTACCACTTGAATCATTTTCATTCAATTGATCTCCATATCCTAGACCAGTTTTATCTTTAGAACTTATTTGACTATTAATCAGTTTATTTAAGTTTTTAAAAGATGTTTCAAACTGTTCTAGTTTAGCTTTTAAATCATCTTTTTCTCTTAAGGTTTCATCTAACTGATTTTTGAGTCTAGTGATAGCATTACTTTTGTCTTTTACTTCAAATTCTAAGACTGCAATCTTTTCTTCATAGACAGCTTCATTTTTCTGATGAACAACTAACTGTGCCTCTACAGATTCTAGGCCTAACTGATAAGCTATAATTTCTAGATTAGCCTTACTAAGAGTTTGTCGCTGTTCATCAAACTGTTTTTGAAGTTTTTCATATGTTTTTACATATATTTTTAAGAACAGGTTGTACCTCGTGTCAGACCCTGAGGAGTTTGAAGTGTAGGCCATGAGAGCAAACTCAGTTGGTTCATCTTGAGCTATATAACTCCAGTCATATCCTAGTCCATCTTGGACAATCAAAGCATTATCCTGAACAACCAATGCATCAGAGGTCTCCACTGGTACAGTCCTTCTGGTGTTGTCCCTGCTCTTATACCCTGCATCTCCATTCCTGTTCCCTTGATTTATTGTGCTCTAACAAATCCTGCAAAAAGGCCCCTTCTATGACAGTTAAATCATCCAACCTTAGTTTTATCAAAACCTACTGGTTCTTTGCCATTGAAAGATAACTTTCTTCCAGTCTTCTTATAAAATCGCTTAACCTCATAGAACATGGCCACCAGCCAGTTATGTTCATATTCTCAAATCATCATGATCAATCTGCTCTATCTTCATCTCCATTTGTAGACTATTGACTGATAGCAAAGAATGAGAACATCAGATCATCGATGAAGAGGCTTGTCCCTGAGAATTATGGCCTGATGCAGTAGAAACATTATTAGCAGTATTAACTTCATTACTGCTGCTAGTGTCTTCTACAGAGATAAAGGCCACATTCTGAGAGTTTAAAGATGATCTAGAGGAACCTTTAATATCAGCTTCAAACACTTTTAGGTTATTGTATAGATTAACATATCCAATCAATCGTATACCATCTTTGTATCCTCATAATCAAGCTACATTGTTCCATGATGGAAAGGTATGGGGGGGCCTTCTTAAAATTTTTGATCGTTGCAACTCATTAGAACGATCTTAAGCTGCACCATGAATTGTCTAAAAGGCTGATAAAGTCTTTGAAACCTATCATATCATTATCTAAGCCTTATGTGTCAGATACAGAAAAGTTTTCAAATTGTTGCTTCAAAACAGTCTTCTGCATCTTCATTAAGAATTTACAACATTGCCACCAAATCCTACTCTTAGATATCAGCCTACGAGACTTGCATCATTTATTCCATGAATCGTCAGTTGATACTCCATCAGTAATAAGCCAAAAGCCAAAAGTGATTTTAGCTTTTCTTTCTCTTGTCTTTGTAATAGTGGCTTGAGCAGTCTTTGGAGGTACTTCAGTTTCAATACCTTTTTCATTTCTTATAACTTGTATAGGACCATCACCATTCAAGATCACTTGCCACAAACAATAATCTGTGTTAGTGAGATACTGCTCAAACTCCTCTATGCACCAAAGGGTATAGTTCACCCTTCTTGAGCATAGGAAAGTTTGTACAGTAGACACCATTGAGGAGATCTAACTGGTGCTATTCGTGTTTATAGGTTCTCACCGTACATGTCGTATATAGGTAAAGATCTAGATCCGAAATTACTTTTTATTCAGAGTTTCTCCACAAGCTCTGATACCACTTGTGAAGTCCCAATGAAACGGATCTTCTTAGCTGTTCAAGCTTAGTTAACTTGGATAAATCCAAACTAACTATATGAGAAAATATGATTGTGAATACTACAAGTTATGCAGAATTTAACTTGCAATACTAAGAAGAACAATGAATACTAAACTTGAATATATTGATTGCAAATATTCTGTCAAGGTTTACAGAATAACTAACTATGAGATATGTGTTTTCTATGAAGATTGATATCTCTAACTATGCCGTAGGGTTCCTTTTATACACTAAGGAAAACCCTAATGGGCTTAATAAAACACGTCAATGCTCAATAGCATATCTATTCCTAATAATAACCCATGCATATCACTCAGGAGTACTAACTTCTTATACTAACGAATACTAATACACAACTACAAGTACTAAACGATCTATCAGTTTTGTAACTGGGAGAACTACTATAACTAACACTACTAACTATTACAACTAGCAGTACTAACGACTTAGTTTATATTCTTCAATCTTCAATAGCAGTATCAATCTTGAACCAGCAGTAGTAAAGTTGTACTGGTAGTAGTAACTCAAAATTCCCAACAACTTCTTCATATCAGATGGAAATGTGACGCACAAAAGATTGGTGCGGTATACTTGTTGAGTTAATGCAAGTTTACTGTCTTGTGACTTGAAGGGAGTGTGATTGCCACAAGTGTTAAGTGCGACGTACTTTTTGCACATAGAATCTTGATTGTTGATCCTTCTTTGAATATTGTTCTTTAATCGTATAAGTATGTTGATCTGATGTGTCACACTTAGGATGTCTTCAAGTGAACCTGCAAGCAATTATAAAGCTAATTAAGTATCAAAAGTTCACGAGAAATGATAAAAGATGCATAAATAACGCCATAGAAACATGTATAATTTAGGCGTTATCAAATCCCTCCACACTTAGCTTATTGCTTGCCCTCAAGTAATGGAAGCGAGAAAAATAAAATCATTTATCGTGACATGGAGAAATTTGAGATTTATTAAGAGAGATTTCAATTTAGATAACTTTCCAGGTAGAGACATATAACATAGCACCTCACATAGGGATAATGTTTGATTTTTAGATTCACTCAGCCACTAAGATAGGGTTAAATATGCTATTGTGCAGAATACTCAATTTGCACAGACATAATCTAGACAGCTACCATAGGCTTGTACTTAACACATAAACCTGGCCGAAGGGTGGAACTTGGGTACTAGACAGGATTTAAACTTCAAGTGTCGAACATAAGCCTTCATTTCTTCAAACTACTATAACATACACATATGAGATTTTTTTACCAAATATAACAACTAAGGCTTGGCACATACTTCTTCATTCAATCGTCAAATATTCCAGCAACATACTAAAAGGAGCACTTGCCAGAACAAGGACTTGCAGTGATTAGGCTTCGGTCTAGTAAATGATGATTAAGCACAAGTTCTAGAGCTTCTAAATTACCGGCTTTCTCAAATATAATTATCAACCACTACCAATGTTATAGAAAAGGCGACAAAGACCATACATACACATCCGTAACGACGAAATAGACACATAAGACTGCATTCAAACCTTAACTCGAACAAGCTAAAGGTATCAATTATCTTGGGCATCAAAGGTGGATACCCGAATATTCTAAAGGCTTTGAAATTCTCACAATTTAGTTGACTAGGGTGTGCTAGTTATAATGTCAATCCGGTTGGATTTGTCTTACCAAGAGAATTTTTTATATTTTTAAAAGCATATATCTATTAAGGTTTTTGATAAGATTTTAGAAAAAATTTGGTGGGGTAACATGGAGGGATATGATTAATTCTTCCTATTTGGCTCCCCTCCACACTTAAGTTGAACATTGACCTCAATGTGATAACTGATAATAGAGATAAAATAGGGAAAATTAAAGGAGAACGGTACTTATCGGGGCATAGAGTAATGCCTAGCTGCGGTAGAGCTATCTTTTTGAGCATACGTTAGAATTCTCATAACTTTAAGCTGAAGTTCCTGCATAAAAGTAAACACACAAAAGCACACAAAAAGAAAATATTTTTGTTGTTGTTTTTTTTCGAAAAAGGATGTTAGTAGAAGAATGAAGGAGGGACTCCTCCACACTTAAGTCAAGCACGTGTTGCCTCCCGAGAAGTGCTTAATTTTTAGAGAGTCGTTAGCTAGACTCATTCTTCGAGAGTCATTCGTTTGGGAAAAAGGGAGTGACTGCTTCCCTTGGGTCATTATTTTCTTCGTGATAAAGTTTGAGTTGATGGCCATTGATTATGAACGTCTTTCCATCTTTTCCGTAAAGTTCAACATATCCGGATGGATATTGATGTTTCACTACATAAGGTCCTAACCATCGAGACCTGAGTTTTGGTTGTTTAAATTTGTATTTTGAGTGAAAGAGTAGAACTTTATCTCCTTGTTTGAATTCTTTTCTCATTCTTAATTTTCTGTCATGCCAGACTTTGGTTCTTTCCTTGTATAGACGAGAGTTTTCATATGCTTGATGTCTAAGTTCGTCTAGCTCATGTAACTGAAACATTCTCTTCTCACCAGCAACGATGAGATCTGGGTTACAAATCTTCAGTGCCTAGTATGCACGGTGTTCAATTTCAAATGGTAAATGGCAGTTCTTTCCATATATTAGCTTGTATGGTGTGGTACCGGTAGGTGTTTTATAGGCAGTACGAAAAGCCCAAAGAGCGTCATTAAGTTTTCTTGACCAGGATTGTCTTTAACAGTTTTTCTAGAATTCTTTTGAGAGCTCTATTTGTGTTTTTAACTTGACCACTAGTTTAAGGGTGATAAGATGTAGAGAAACGGTGGTTGACTCCATATATCTTCATTGTTCTTTCCATTATTTTGTTGCAGAAGTGAGTTCCTCGGTCACTGATTAGAGATTTGGGCATTCCGAAAAGGCAGAATAGTTTCTTCAGAAATGTGACTACTACTCGGGCATCATTGGTTGGTAAGGCTTGAGCTTTGGCCCACTTGGATATGTAATCAACAACGACTAAAATGTATTCAAACTTATATGATTTTGGAAATGGTCTCATAAAGTTAATACACCACATGTCGAAAATTTCACATACTTAGATGTTGTTTAAAGGAATCTCATCATGTTTTGGTATATTTCCTGTCTTTTGGCATGCTTCGCAAAGTTGCACTAGAGTATGGGCTTCTTTGATGATTGTTGGCCTGTAAAATCCTGAGTCAAGGACTTTTTAGCAGTTATGTTAGGTCCATAATGTCCACCGGTTGGTCCGTAGTGACATTGATCTAAAATGGTTCGGGTTTCTGGACTGTATATACAATCTCTGATCATACTGTCAGAACATACTTTGAAGAGGTAAGGTTCCTCCCAAAAGTAGTGTTTAAGGTCGGAGAAGAATTTGTTCTTTTGTTGGTACGTCATTCCTTTTGGTATAATATCACTGACTAGGTAGTTTGTGAAGTCTGCGAACCAAGGTTCGTTTTTGGTGTTGATTTCCATAAGAGTTTCTCTAGGAAAGTCATCATCGACTTCACTGTCATCGCTTGTTTCACCATTTTTAATTCGAGACAAATGGTCGGCTGCAACATTTTCAGCTCATTTCATGTCTTTGACATCTATGTCGAACTCTTGTAGAAGTAATATCCATCGAATAAGGTGTGGTTTAGCTTCTTGCTTTTTGAATAAGTGCGTTAGAGCTGAATGATTAGTGTGAACAATAGTTTTTGAAAGAATAAGATAGGATCTGAATTTGTCAAATGCGAAAACTATAGCCATGAGTTCTTTTTCGGTTATGGTATATTTTTGTTGAGCGGGATTAAGGGTTTTGCTTGCAAAATAGTTTGGGTGAATGTTTTTACCATCTTTTTGACCTAAGACGGCTCCAACTGCAAAATCACTTGCATCACACATAAGTTCAAATGGAAGATTCCAATTTGGGCATACGATCACAGGAGCACATGTGAGTTTCTCTTTCAATGATTCGAATGCTTTTCGAAATTTATCGTTGAATTCAAGTGGAGTGTCTTTTTCAAGAGCTTAGTAAGAGGTCGGGCTATTTTCGAGAAATCCTTAATGAAATGTCGGTAAAACCCATCATCTCCCAGAAAACTTCTAATACCTTTGATATTAATTGGGGGTGTAAGTTTTGAGATTACATCGATTTTTGCTTTATCGACTTCAAGTTCTGCACTAGACACTTTGTGTCCAAGCACGATTCCTTCATTGACCATGAAGTGACATTTTTCCTAATTTAGGACAAGGTGAGCATCTTTACAACGTTGGAGCATTTTATCGAGGTTGTTTAGGCATGTGTCGAAAGAATTTCCAAAGACGGAGAAATCGTCTATGAATACTTCGACGGATTCTTCGATCATATCGTGAAAGATTGCCAACATACACCTTTGGAATGTGGCAGGAGCATTACATAGCCCGAAAGGCATTCGCCTATAAGCGTATGTTCTGAAAGGACACGTAAACGTTGTTTTCTCTTGATCATTAGGATCGATAGGAATTTGAAAATACCCAGAAAAACCATCGAGGAAACAGAAATATTCATTTCCTGCGAGTCATTCTAGCATTTGATCCATAAATAGTAAAGGGAAATGATCTTTTACCATAGCTTCATTGATTTTACGATAATCGATGCATACTCGCCAACCAGTGATGGTTCTTGTTGGAACGAGTTCATTATTTTCATTGGTGACAACTGTAATACCACCTTTCTTTAGTACATATTGAATAAAACTAACCCAAGGACTATCGGCGTTTGGATAAATTATATTGGTATCTAAGAGTTTCATGATTTCTTTTTTAACAACCTCTTGCATGTTTGGATTTAACCTTCTTTGTTTTTGGAAAACTGGTTTCTTGTCATCCAAGAGTTGTATCTTGTGTTTACATAATGATGGGCATATACCAAGAATGTCTGTCATTTTCCAAGAAAAAGCTTGCTTATGATTTTTAAGGATGGATACAAGTCTGTATTTCTCTTCTTTGGGTAGCTGAGATGATATTATAACAGGAAGAAAAGAAGGTTCTTCTAGGAATACATATTCTAGATAATTAGGAAGAGGTTTGAGTTCGAGATCAGTAGGAGGTTCTTCGAGAGATGTTTTGATTTTATAATGTGTACTGATTGTGATTTTCTTGAATGGTGGTTCTTTGGTGTCAGATTCAGAGTTAGAATTTTCATTGGCAGTCACTGCTATGAATTTATCGAACTCAGCAAAGATTTCTTCTTCGAGAAGGGTTCCTTCAATGGAATGGAGGATTTTACTACCTTCGTCCAGAAGAGCATCAAAATCTTCTTCTAAGATCTCATCGATGACATTGATGCTGAAACAAGTACCATCGTTCGAGTAAGAATGCTTCATCGCAGAATCAATATTGAAATTTATTTGTTCAGTTCCAACTTAAAGATTGAGTTGTTTTTGTTTAACTCGAATGATTGTGTCAGCAGTATGAAGAAAGGGTCATCCTAAGATGAGGGGAACTTTGCTATCTTCTTCCATTTTTAGGATAACGAAATCGATAGGAACGGTGAATTTACCAACTTCAACGAGCATATTTTCAGCTATTCCAACAGGGTATTGGAATGATCTATCAGCTCTTACGCTCATTCGGGTAGGTTTGAGAGTTTTGAGAGATAGTTTCGCATATAGCGAATATGGCATAAGGTTAATGCTAGCACTAAGATAGGCTAAGGCATTGCAGGAAAAGGTTTTGTTGAAATTACATGGAATTAGAAAACTTCTGGGGTCTCCGAGTTTAGGTGGAACTTTGTTTTGGATCATTGCTGAACTTTCGTCGCTTAAGAAAGTGGCATAAATTTGTTCAATCTTGTGTTTGTTGTTTATTAGTTCCTTGAGAAATTTTCCATAATTAGGCATTCCAGCTAAGTCATCGATAAGAGGTACATTGATTCGGACAGCTCAGATTATGTCGAGGAATTTTCCGTATTGAGCTTCCATTTTTTCTTTCCTTAAGCATTGAGGATACGGAATTTTTGGTTTGTATGGTTTAGGTAATGGAGTCTCTTTGACTGGTTTTGGATTTTGAATTTTTGGTACTGGTGTAGGTTCTTCATCATCATCATCACTATCGAAGTCGATAGGAGTTTCATGACTGTTTTGTTGATCATTTGGGTTAACTAGTGGGTTGTAGGATTTACCACTCCTTGTGACAACGGCATTCACATGTTCATTACGAGATTGTGGTAGTTGGTAGGCTTTGGAATTGTGTCCTTTTGGGTTTGGTTAAGTGCTGCTTGGAAGAGATCTAGAGGGTCGACCAGATTGCTTGTCAGCAATTCTGTCGAATTTGGTTTCAAGGTTTTGGATTGAAGCTTGTTCTGGGATAAATGCATAATTAAAGCTCTCAAATCATCATAGAGTGGAATCCAACTTCGGTTGGTCAAACATAATGTTCCGTCAGCATGAGGTTGTAGCTTGTTAATCATGCCATGCAAATCTTCATTGATGAAGTTCTTTTCTTTTCTGGCTTCCGATTGAGCACTCAAAATCTGCTTAGGAAGGTTTAACCCTATAGTCATAACTAAGGCTTGATCTCGTAGCGGCTTGCTCCTTTCTTTTTAGCTTAGGGAATTGGTCACCACGTTTGCCTTTCCTGGATGATATCGAATCTCACAGTCATAGTCGCTCAACAACTCTAACCAACGTCGCTGTCTCATGTTCAGCTCCTTCTAATCGAGAATGTGTTGCAAACTCTTATGATCAGTGAACACAACGCACTTCGTACCATATAGATAGTGTCTCCACATCTTCAAGGCAAACACTACTGCACTAAGCTCTAGGTCGTGTGTGGTATAGTTCTTCTTATGAACCTTGAGTTGGCAGGATGTATAAGCTATGACTTTCTCGTTTTGCATCAAAACCGCACCCAACCCTTTATGCGAAGCATCACAGTATACCACAAAGTTCTCACTTCCCTCAGGTAAAGCCAAAATCGGCGCATTGCATAGTTTTTGCTTCAACAACTAAAATGCAGCTTCTGCCTTTTCTCCCCAATCAAACTTCATGATTTTCTGAGTCAACTTCATCATAGGCCTAGCGATCTTTGAAAACCCTTTGATAAATCATCGGTAATAACCGGTCAAACCTAGAAACTCATAAATCTCGGTTGGTGTCTTGGGTGATGCCCAATCCTTGATAGACTCAATCTTAGCAGGATCAATGTGAATGCCTTCACTATGAATCACGTGACCAAGAAATTATACCTTCGACAACCAAAACTCACACTTTGAAAACTTGACGTATAATTCTTCCTCCTTCAATAACTTCAAAATCAACTTAAGGTGTCCTTCATGCTTCTTTCTGCTCTTGGAGTAAATCAAAATATCATCGATGAATATGATCACAAATCTATCCAGATACGTTTTGCACACCCGATCATCAAATCCATGAATACTGCCGGTGCGTTAGTCAAGCCAAACGGCATTACTTGGAATTAATAGTGATAATAGCGTGTCATAAATGATGTCTTTTGAATGTATTCCTCTTGAACTCTGAGTTGGTGATAACCAGATCTCACAATAAGTTTGTTTAGTTCACAGTAGTGGATACACAGAAAAGAACCATCTTTCTTCTTGACAAACAAAACCGGTGCTCCCCAAGGTGAGGAATTGGGTCTTATAAATCCTTTGTCAGAAAGTTCTTGCAACTGAGTAGACATCTCTTGCATTTTGGCTGGTGTTAATCGATACAGGGCCGTGCTATAGGTGCAGCACCAAGGACTAAGTCGATTTGAAATTCAACTTGTCGAGCTGGTGGTAGTCCAGACAAGTCTTCTGGAAAGACTTTCATAAATTCCTTTACGATTGGCACGTCCTCAAGTCGCTTCTCCTCTGACTTATCCTCAGCCTTCTTGGATGTAACTTGTGCTAGGTAGACTTAACATCCCTTCTGGGTCCTCGTACACGATACGATGTTCAGCTTACTTCCACCATCGCAATTATCACCTCGGATTATCAACACCTCATCTCTATAAGGAATACGGACGACCTTCTCATCACAAATGATCAACGCGTGATACTTTGCCAACCAATCCATATCGCTGATGACATTGAAACTACCAAATTCTACATGTATTAGATCTATGTCGAATAGATGACCTAATAATCCTAACGTGCAACCTCTAAGAACAACATTTGTTTCTAAAATTCTTCCATCGGCAAGTTCTACCGCATAACTAGTGTCTAAGGTGGATGGTACAACATCAAGCAAGGCATTAAAGGTAGATGATACAAAACTCCTATCAGCGCCCGAATCGAATAACATAGAAGCATAACAGTTATTGAGAAGAAACGTACCTGTGACAACGTTGGAATAAGGGTTTGTTCCTCCTCTACCAATGGCGTAAGCCCTTACTGTAGCTTCGTTACCTCCAGTCTGGTTTCCAGTCTTGTATCCACTTTTGTTTCTTGTCTGGTTTCCACGGTTCTGATTCCTCAACTTAGGACAATCCTTCCTAAAATGTCCCGGCCTCCCACACTCATAACACTTTCCTCTCCCTTTCATGCACCAAATGTTAGAACGATTAGCAGGAAATGAATTCTACTATTTCTTAGATGGATTTTCTCGATATTTTCAAATTCCTATTGATCCCCAAGACCAAGAAAAAACCACCTTCACTTGTCCTTATGGAACATTTGCTTATCGAAAAATGCCTTTTGATCTTTGCAATGCTCCTAGGACATTCCAAATGTGTATGGTGGCTATTTTCCATGATATGATTGAGAAAACCATGGAAGTTTTCATGGATGACTTTTCGGTCTTCGGGGATTCATTCTCTTTGTGCCTCTCCCATATAAATATGATGCTAAAATGGTGCGAAGACACCAACCTAGTTCTAAATTAGGAGAAGTGCCATTTCATGGTCAAAGAGGGCATTGTTCTCGGCTATAAGATCTCTAAAAGTGGTATTGAAGTTGATAGATCTAAAATAGATGTGATTGCAAAACTACCTCCTCCGACCACGATTAAAGGGATTAGGAGCTTCTTGTGTCCTGCTGGTTTTTATAGAAGATTTATTCAAGAATTCTCCAAAATAAGCCGGCCAATGACCCACCTCTTGGAAAAAGACACTCCTTTCTTCTTCTCGGACGAGTGACTTGCTTCTTTTAAGATTCTTAAAAAGAAGTTAACCGAAGCTCCTATCCTTGTGTCCCCGGACTGGGACTTGTCGTTTGAACTTATGCGTGATGATAGTGACTTTGCCACAGGTACAATTTTAGGACAAAGGAAAGACAAATATTTTAGGCCTATACACTATGCGAGTAAGACCTTATCGGATGCTCAAACTAATTACACTGTTACCGAAAAAGAGCTTTTAGCTGTGGTGTACGCGTTTGAGAAATTTTGATCGTGCCTCGTCTTATCCAAGACCATAGTGTATACGGATCACTCGGCTTTGAAGTATCTATTTGCTAAACATGACGCTAAGCCGAGATTGCTCCGGTGGGTTCTCTTGCTCCAGGAATTCAATATTGAAATTGGTGATAAAAATGGAGCAGAGAATCTCGCGGCCGATCATTTGAGTATATTAGAAAATCCTTATCAAGTGGATCGTGTTAGAATGGAAATAAATGACAATTTTCCACATGAGACCCTGAATATGATTTCTCTTAATCCTGATAATGAACCCCCGTGGTTTGCCGATATTGCAAACTACCTAGTGGGTAATGTGCTAATTAAAAGGATGTCATCCCAGCAGAAAAAGAAATTATTTAGGGATGTTCCACATTATTTTTGGGATGACCCCTATCTCCTTCAGATTTGTGCTGATCAGATTATTCGGCGGTGTGTGGATGGACAGGAAGCTATGGATATTCTCCAAGGTTGCCACAATGGTCCTACCGGGGGACATCATGGCCCGAACTACACCGCCAAGAAAGTTTTTGACTCGGGATTTTTCTAGCCCACCATATATCACGATGCCCAAGACTTTGTCACACACTGTGACTCATGTCAGCGTCAGTGAAAAATCTCACAAAGGAATGAAATGCCCCCAAAATCCTATTCAGATTTGTGAGATCTTTGACGTCTGGGGCATCGACTTTATGGGCACGTTCCCGTCTTCACGAGGGAACCAATATATACACGTGGCTGTCGACTATGTGTCTAAATGGGTTGAAACGAAAGTGCTCCCCACTAACGACACCCGAGTTGTTAAGTTCTTAAAACAAATATATTCTAGATTTGGAACCTCATGGGCCATTATCAGTGATTGAGGGACGCATTTCTATAACGACTAATTTTCTAATGTTATTAAAAAATATGGTGTTACACATAAGCTTTTGACCTCGTATCATCCTCAAATAAGTGGCTAGGTGGAGGTGTCCAATCGTGGTTTAAAAAGGATATTAGAATGGACA
>BQNB010103081.1:0-24108 GCA_026074375.1 Tanacetum coccineum | reverse complement strand
CTCTTTTCTATTTAGAAAAGAGTTAGTTGTTAAGTTGTTAAAAATATCTAAATATATCTTTTCTCTCTCATTTCTCTCTCCTCTTTCTCTCTCTAAACAACTCACCTCCTCATTTCTCGTTCCGATTCGTGATCGGTTATATGAAGTGAAGTGTTATTGGGATCCTACAGTTTCCTTTGATGGATCGGGCTCAGGTTTTGGTTGGGCTTAAGCCCACAATGCTTACAATATTAGATTACAAAATGAGTTTGGTTCCCTTTTTAGCCTATTATAACGTAACAACCGAGTCTTCCTGGCTGAATGACTAAGATTCTTTGTTTGACTTAATATTTTGAGGCTAACAATCTCCCCCGAAGCGAGGTCCTTGAACCCTTTGAACTTTGAGCTCTTTGAGATTGTGTTGATGTTATGCTCTTTAGTCTTGGTCTTGGTCTTGGTCTTCGTTGTAGGCTTGTTCCTTCATGATGTGTGATCTTTAATCTTGAGCCTTTGTCATCGTCTTTTGAATTTGTCGTTGATTCTAAGACCTTTAAATCTTTTCCTTGTTTGACTTCGTCATCTTTTCCATCTTGCGATCTTGTATCTTGACCAACATGCTCATACTATGCATCATCTTGAAAGCTTGCTAACAATATCCATTGACAATCTTTGTCTTGATAATCGTGATATATTTAAGGAAGATCTTGAATATCAGAGTTTGCGGAAGACTTTAGTAACATGTACTTGAGCTTTCATCATGTCTTTATATTTATTGATCGAGCATGAGCATGGAGTAATGAATCTGACTCAGCTAGAATGAGGTTGCTACTCCGTCATCTAAACCTGCATTTATATGGTTAGTGATAAACAACGGATATGGACGAATAGGGCTTTGTTATTCTTTGAAGTTCTGTAGCGTTAACCTCCAGTTCTGTGAGGACCGACCTGTGATCGGTAGGTTCAATTTAGAAGAACCTCCTTGACAGTATTTCCAGCTTAAAGTGTTAGATCCTCTAACGCAGATGCATTAGATTTACTGTACTTGCTTTTTCTTATTATCGGAACGTCTCAAAGCAGACATCACGATAAGAGTAAATCAGTTAGTAACAATCTTACTGATTGAGTCATCAATTCATTTACGGGACCAAAATTGATATCCAGTTATCACAAGTTTGATTCATATTAAATCTCGCAAGTAACCTACCGCAGTGTTGTTTGATGTTAACACTAAAGGAATTTTCATCGTCACTGTGAATACTAAAGAGTATCACTCTGATGTTGTGGCAAAATTACAAGGATAATTCATAGGATTCTTTGTTATCTCTTGTGTTCTAGATGTTGAACAACAAGTGTTTATTAGGAAATTTATCCTAATGAGATTTACATATTGATCTCATGGCTCTAGACTTGATTTGTACGTTTTGGTTTTAGTGATCGGAGGCTGGAGCTGACAGCCATCTTTTCAATATCAACGATCTCGAAGTGAGATGTCAATAGATAATGTGTGTATCTCCGTGAGAAATGAGACAAGTCTCTTTTGAGAGAAACTCGAATAGCTGGGAAGGGTTATGCAGTGCATCACTAGGTCCATGATGTCTTGCCTTTAATACATAAATTCATCTTTGTGAAAACTGATAGCGTATGTATTGACTCGGTATCTGCCTAAAGTTTTATGGAGGGCTTCTTTCTTTAGACCCTTTATCCTTACATTTCTTTTTCATTCTTTAACCCCTTCAATGCTTAACAAGACATCATTACTAACACCTTGTTATGATTGTTCCAGTGTTAGCTCATGCCTTAGACTACATTATTCCTTTTTTTCATTCATCTCCAAATCATGCCTAAGGACTGCTATTTCTAACTATGGAGTATCCTTGGGTAGATCTCTCCGGTTCTGGTTGGATCATAGGACTAATACCTAACCTAACCACCTTATGACTTCTGAATCGTCATGAGTTAATAGGTTGTAGGTATAAGATCATAACCATAAAATCATTTGAAAATCAATCAAAGTGTTTAATATAAATCAAAACGTTTAACACTTTGAGAGTTTCATTCTTTTGAAATGCTCCCCCTACACATATGCATCGATATTCGAAATTATTTCGCACATAGAGGGAAGAGTTTGCACTTGAGTCTTAAAGATCACATTCGTTTAGATCACATTTTAATCACATTTTCTCCCCCTACAGAAATAATAAATCACTTAGTATTTTCATATCAATTGATTAAAATGACTTTTTTTGGAAAGAGTGTGGGGAGAAAAATGTTTAAGCAGCATGTATATTATGGAACATTTTTCTGATTGCTCCCCCTCAACAATATATGTGTGTCACCATATGGAAAATATGACACTTTTGTGAAAATGATAAGACACCACAAATATGTTGAGTTATGGAGTGAAGATGCCTTGGTATAACACACGTAGTATAAGTACTAGTATGATAAACCATTCATCAGTGGACGTTATCAGAAGATAAATGCAAGAGTATTCAAGAATACCCAGTGCATAGTGGTACTTGGAGAAATGAGCACACAATTTTGAAATGACATTGATAAGGTCTTGAAAAATTATGCTCATTCTCCACGCGAGTTTGACACTGAATTACCACTTTCAAATCCACTGAATGTTTTGGATACATAAAATTTAACTTTTATGAGATGTATCCAACAACATTAAAAGGCGTTTGGTTTTAAAAAATCCCCATCAAAAATTGATCCACTTATATAAAATGATTCGACTTTTGATAGTTTCGTAAGAAGGGAGTGTTGAATACACAATTTTGAAAGATTTTGAATAACCTTTTGAAAAATTCTTGAAAAATTGTGTTCAACTGTTTGAAAACTAATGTTACTTGAGCTCTAAGGACTTTGAATGTCTTTGAATTGACGTTTTATGTCAGCTCAAGTCCAAGAAGTTGTTATCTTCTCGTTGTGAGGATAGATGTACACGAGTGCACACTTTCCTTTATTTGAAGAACGAGTCCTAAGCTGATATTTACTTAGAAGTTGTGTGTCCCGAGAAAGAATTTTTTTGAAAGAATGCTCAGGACTAAGAAGATTTCTCTTCTTTTTAAGATAAAGTGCACTGAAATGTACACTTTTCTTCTCTTTAAAACCGAGTTGTGCACTGATGTGTACATAAGTCATCTGAAAAATTTAGAAGACATGTTTTGAAAGCATTTGAACTCTTGCTCGAACTTAATTTACATACCCGTGACAATATTAATCTTTATTTCTAGGTATGTAAATGTTATCGATTCCATGAGACACGTCGAGAAGTTTCTTTTTGGTATTTTATTCATTTTTTAATTTTATATTTGATTTTTGAGAGTTTTCTATTTTGTATTTTGTTTTTCTGAAGATTTTATAAAATAATCAAAAATTGAAGTTTGAACAAGTGTAAAAGATAGTATAATATTTACATTCGTTGAACCCTTGAAAGAAATAGGTTCTGAAGCCATTGAAGTACATGCACTCAAAGGGGACGAGTTTGCACAAATAACAATATTAGGAGTACATGTTTCCTTTCCTAATGGTTACGTACTATTATTCGTGTTGATGCAAGTTTCGACAGACTTCCTAGTTGGAATCCACCTAAGACCAACATAAGTAAAGATTCTACCCGTTGGTTTCCATGTAAGACCAGATCTAGGAGGCGTTGTTTTCACATACAACGGAAGTCTTATTTGGAGAAAACCTTTGTCCTATGGGGATCTGTCTGCCATGATTCTTAGAATCACTTCTCTTTTCTACGGGTATATATCTCTTTGTTGTCTTATGGGATTGTGCATCCTTTTTCTGTGCAGAGGTATGAGAATTCACCTCATAAAGGTATTTGAAAATGAACGCATTGTGATTTGGAGTGTAGATACACTTTTTGCATGTAGAACATAACAAGTCTTTTGACTTCCAGAAAGGATTTTGATTCCTAGGTTTTTCTGCTATGTGAACATCTTTGTTTGTTACCCGACTACTCATCAATGGTGGCCAATTCCTAGGATTTGATTAGAGTTCCTAGGTTTCGGTTTGCTATCATTAGCAGTGTATGGTATTCTAGTAGGAGTAATCACGCTAGGCTTTGAACTCAAAGCTTTTTATTTATGAACTTATGCTTGTTTCTTAGCTTCCTCTAGGTAGTAGTTATGAACCATGTCATTTGAGCCTACAGATTCCTTTGGTGACTGAAATGTCACACGCTTTGAGCTATTCCTAAAAGGGCTAGGTGCATTCACATGATGAGATTTTGTAAAAGCAGATTGTCTTACTTGAGGCCAAAAGTGTAGAGTGACTGGTTTTGTGAAAGCATTTTTCTTAACAACTTGGGAGGCAAACCAATTTTTTGAAAATGATGATCTTTCAGATTTAAACGCAGTTGGTTGTCTTATGACTGGTTGATTTCTGATTGGTTGCAAAGGCGGTTTCCCCAAGATTAATGGTTTTCTAAAATTCGTATGCACACCTTTACCTTTCATCTTGTTCCAACTTTCACGCATTTTTGCGTTTGCAATCGTCTTATCTTTTAACTTTGCTTTCAGGTCACTTATTACAATGTTCTTGTCTTGAGTTTTAATTCGTTTATTTCAAAAAATTCAGGAAATTCAGGAGCATCCTGATTTTTGCATGGTCTGTTAGTATTTTGAAAAACTTCATTTTTGTGCTGTAAAGACAGTTCGAGAGAAATGCAATGTTGTTCTAATTCAACAAACTTCTTTGACAATTCATAACGATTTGTTTTTAGCATTTTCATTTCGTTTTGAAAGCTCATTTGCAAGACATTCACATTCTTCTATTTTCTCGAGATACAAACATTGTAATTATGTTTTTTCATCAAGACTTTTGAAAGAACGAAGAATAGAACACAAATGTCTCTTGAAACGCATTCTTGCAAGAGTAGATCATATTCTTTTGAAAACTCAGTTTTATCTGTTTGAAGTTCATTAACCTTTTTTTCAAGGGATTGAACATACTTCAAATCTGAAAACATTTTCGTTTTAAGTTGTGTTTCAAAGATTAATGTTCTTGACTTTGTGTCTTGAGTAAGAGGCATTAACATGTCTTTAACAAGCAATTTGACATCATGAGTAATTTGATTTTGCCATTCATTTTTAACACGTTCTTTCTAATTTATGGCAACAACAGATCAGATATTTTCAATGTTAATCATGAGAAAATCAAATGTTTGCTTACTTGGGCTCATTAAAGCTTTTGTAGGTAAATATTCAATTCGTTTTGTCAAATTAGTTGTTTGTTTCTAAAAGGATTTTCTGAAAATGTTTCTTCTTACTTCATTGGAAAAAAACAACTGCTCACGAGACTTTTCAGTTTGAGGTGTAAAAAGTTCGTTCTCTTTCGCAAGACGAATTGTTTCATCAGATTCGGGAGCAAATAAATTCGCAAGATTATTCTTATCATATTTGACATTTTAAAGAGATAGTTTTTCCTTTTGAGCTTGCTTGAGGTACTAAGGATTTGCAAAACTGCTTTTTCCCATACCAGTATAATACAAACTCGGTTTAAGAGTTAACATATGCAAGGTTTGAACAGATTGATTGGTTTTATAAACAACATTGTTTAAAAACTTTATTTAATTTTCCAAAACAACCAATTTGTAAATGTCTTTGTTTTCAAGTTCTTTTAAATCCTTTTTCATTTGTTTTTTTTCTTTTAAAATTTGAGAAATCCTACTTTCATGTGATGAGATCTTGGTTAAAAGCTTGACATTTTCCTCTTTAACACAAAAAGTTGTATATGATTGAGTTTTTGAAGATTCATGATGTTGTTGTTTAGTTTGTTCTAATAAACAAGAGCTCTTGCACATTCAAGTTCAGCTTTCTCTTTGTCTTTGTGATTCGTTTAGAGAAATTTGTACTTCTCAAGTTTACTTTTGGAATAAGTCAAATTTTGTTTGCTTATTTCAAGATCTTGTTTGGCTTTCTTAAGATCTTGTTGGCTTTTCTCAAGATCTTGTTTGGTTTTTTCAAGATCTTGTTTGCTTTTGTTAAGCTCTTGAGTGATCGACTTGTTTGCTTTCTTCAATTGCCTTTGTGACTTTTTGTTTTCATCAAGATCTAATTTAAAATTTGCAATTAAAGAAGCAAGCATCATACTAGGGGTGAACCGGACCGCAGACCGAATTGGTCTAAAACGTCAGATCGAGGACCGGACCGAAATGGTCTGGTCCGGTCCTACAAGGCATAATCACCCTTTTTTTGTAAGACCAGACCGGACCGAAGACCGAATGTAATGAAAAGCATGGATCAAGGACCGGACCGAAATACGTTCGGTTTGGTCGACAGTTCGTTTTGCTCACCCCTACATCACACATTCATCCTTGGGTTTTTTAGCATTCTGGTCAGCCTCGATTTCATTATTACACATATCTGATGAATTAAGTGTGGTATTGCTATCAACCTTTCCTATCAAAGATGTGTCATTCATGTTTTCAGGCTGCTTAGTATGTTGAGTTTCAACAGAAAACACATTATAGTCAGCAGTGTATTGTACCTCAGCCATTGACTTTGTGTCATAGGAAGGTGTGATATCTGTATCATCAGCATTCGTATCATTCTCAGAATTGCTTATTTCATTCCTAGACTGGCTGATGACATTCCCAGAGTTGCTGCTTTCTTTTCCAGATGTGTTGCTTTCATTATTTGAGCTTTGATCATTCCTAGTCTTGTTGCAATCATTCTCTGAATGATTTACATTCCTTGTATCTGAAACAATCCCACTGCTGTCTGTGTTTCCCGAACTAGCATCCACTGCTTTAACCTCTTGAACCTTGCACTCTTGAATCTGCAGCTTTCTTTCATTCACCCTTGTCAACCTTTTATGAATCTTTTGTTCATGAAGTGCTCTTTCAATAATACATTGCTCAATGGAGTCCATGTGTTGAATTATCAAGTCTCTGAAGGATTGAGCTTCCATTTGAGTGTAATCTTTAAAGGTCTATCTTACGTGACGACCATTGTAATTTGAAGGCTTTAATTCTTTTGAATGCAAGAACTTGTCAAACTTCACTTAGATCACACTTAGATCAGACTTGGAATCCTTCTCGTGAAGCATTTCTTTGTTGAGTTGCTTTTCTAAGTTATCCATGTTGTGAAATAACTCAAACTTGAAAGTTCTGACATCATTACGAAAGAGTCTTGAAAATGCTTGTTTAAACAAAGGAAAATCAGGAAAAGTCTTCCTTTCGAGACGTTGAGTGCATTAAATTCGTTTAAGGAATTCTCTTTCAAAATCTTTGCTTGCTTTTGCATTCGTTGTATCTTGTGTTCCTCTGACTCCGAACATGAAGATAAAGTATCTTTCGTTTCTATTGGATCGGTTCGTGAAGTGAAAATAATTTGTAGGATCTTAAGTAGGTAAAGTGATGTTGTTGTGGTTTGTTGTTGTGATGAGAGTATTTTGTTTGTTTGATGAGTTAACAAAGGACATACAATGAAATTATAAAGTCGTTAAGGGTTCTTTGTTGTCAATGTTATTAACGTTAAAGGTTTGAACAAACAAGGACTAATGATGCAACACTTTCGGTAACAAAATAAAAGATTTGAAAAGAAAAACTAAAATTAAAAGTTTTTGAAAATTAAAGGTTAATATTGAAAAAGTTTTAACGCTAAAATGAAAAGTGTAAAAATGTTAAACACTAAGGACTAAAAGTGAAAAATGTTTGCTAATTAAGGGTTGAAAGGGTAAATTAAAAAAATAACTTGAACCTTTTCAAAATTTATTTGAACCCTTTTGAATTAATTAACCCTTTTTAAAACTTTGAAACCTTTTGCCTTTAACCTACCAATATAAATGGACCTTTTGAAAATATCTTGAGATTACATATGTGTACGTATGCATGAAATATTTTGTGTCTTCTTCTTTGTTGAAAAGGTAACGTAGGGTTAGAATTTTCAAAATCGTTTCGTTATGATTCAACACAAATGAAGCACATTACGATGATGTACGAAAGATCGTGATTCTAATGAGTATAGTTATGAAACCCGCGAGCGATGAAATTCGAAACCCGAAAACCGTAACTGCTTGATTTGTTTTCCCGCCCTTTAATCCTTCACAATCGTTTGAAACCTAAACCCTAGCCTCGATATAAACCAAACATAAACCGCGGAATCCAAAGTTATAAACCTGAAAAAGCTAGCCGTATTCCGCGGGCAAACAGAAACCGTATTCCGCGGGATTCAAAAACTTGCAACCTGTTTTGATATTCCGCGGGCACTTGAAGATAATCCGCGAGATTCGGGATGGTATTCCGCAGGATTCAAAAACCTGCAAAGTGTTTCGATATTCCCCCTGCAAACTAGATATTCTGCCTGCAAACTATGTTGATATTCGGCCTACAGTTTATGATATTCCGTGGAAATGAAGATGTATTCCGCGGGATTCAAAAACCACGAAATAAGCTTGCTGGTAATCCGCGGGTATGAAGAAACCACGAAAAAAACCTGAAAATAAGCTCTAAAATAAGCTTGTTGACCGCGAATAAGCCACGAAATAAAGTACAACTATGCTTTTTATGCTTTGAAATAAGCAGTTCTTATAAGGAATAAGCCACGATTAACTCTTACAAAAAAGAGAGCTGCTTAATAAGTTGTAAGTGAAAGGTTAAGCTTTTTCGTATTTGAATTATGTTTTAAAAATCCTTGAACTTTGAAAAATAAGCTGCGACAAGAAGCTAACAAATAAGCTAGAATAAACTGTTACTAAATGAAACAAGCTACGATAACGATTTATGATTAAGCTACCACAACTACAACTATATTGAGCGACAAAAAATGTTTTTATATGAAAAAGATTCTTACTGTGCAATCAGACCCACCCGAATCTCAATGTATTTACTTGTAGAAATGTTTGTTAGCACAATATAAAGGGCCGGTTCTGAGGTTTTTGATGCCCAGGACGAGTTGATTAAAATATGCTCCCTTATAAACAAAAAACACGATTTTTTAGGGGTTTGGAACCTAGTCAAGCTAGGCGGCTCATCCCCACGTTGAATTTATTTATTAAATTAAATGTTACGATACAACGAAATAAAATTTGAATTACACTCTCCACCTATATCACCTAAAACGATGTCTTCGTGTGTTTCTTGAAGCAAATTCATCAATTATCTTGTCATAATCGACATTTGCTAAAAAAACTACTTTCTATACTCAATATTTTCAACCCATTGAGCCTCTCTTGACTCATCGTACTCCTCAAATAAGACTTTAATATCTTGTATTTTGAAAAACTTTGTTCTGCGGATGCGATTGTGACTGTTATGGTTAATAAAATCTTGTATGCAAGTAAAACATTTGGAAACATATCCATCTTCTTTGTAAACTCCATGATTTCAATAGATGACCAAGGTCTTTCTTCATCATATGCTCCATTAGGCAACATCTTCTGCAAAATTTGTAACTCAATAAACAAGTCTTTACCATCTATATCACAATCTTCATCATTTGTTAACGCAGATTCGAGATTTAAACAACATTCTTTCAAGCTGGCATCATTCAAATAAGCTAACTTTGATGCATCAAACATGAAACCAAAAATTTGATTCAAAATATTTTATTTGTTTAAATCTACTATTTAATTGTACTAGAGCCATATCAACTAATACAAGAAAATAATCAGTTCTAAATTGTTCTTTAGCAGAATGTTGTTCTCTTTCAGTATCCAGAATCCCATCAAATTGTTTTTCCTACAAGGAGCACGTTTTATAGTAAACTCAGGCTCAATAACAATGGTTTTTGCAATTTGTTTAGCTTCATTAATAACATTGTCTAATCCACTTTCCCTATAAAATTCAAAATAGCTAACCAATCTATTTAAGTTTTTTAATGCGACATCAAGAAGCATATCCTTAGACTGCAACTTCTTACTAACTAAATTAATTTTATATAATATATCATACCAAATAACCAAACTTAGAACAAATTCAAAACTTGACAATTCACTATTTACCAATGATTTGGCATTTCTACACACTAGTCCATCATCACTTACTTTAGATAATTTTAATAAAGCTTTTTTTATTTGGAAAGCTTGTGTTTTTATAGATTTAACACTATCTATATGACTTTCCCATCTAATGGCACACAATGATTTTAACGTCAATTCATCAGTATGTTCAAGTAACACACTCCACATTTTGGTAGAACTAGAGAAAACAGTATATATAGTTTGACATGTTCCAAAAAAGGTTTTTGCTTTATGACAAGAATGTGCCATATCACATAATACTAGGTTAAGACAATAACACCCACATGGCATATAGAAAGCTCTTGGGTTTATATTAAGTAATCTTTTTTGATCACCTTGATGTTTTCCTTTCATATTAGATCCATTATCGTACCCTTGTCCTCTAAATATTTTATATCTAGATCAAGAGATTTTAAAACATCTTGTAACACATTAAAAAGACCTAATCTCGTTGTATCCTCTACGACCAAAAACTCTAAAAAAACTCTTCTACTTTTATAGGAGAACATGACACATAAACACATCTAATAATTAAAGTCATTTGTTCTTGGCGACTTACATCGGGAGTGCAATCAAGAATTACTAAATAGTACTTTTCCTCTTTGATTTTTCTAATTATTGCATTCTTTACATCAGATGCTAACATTTCAATTAATTAATTTTGAATTGAATGACTTAGATAATGATAATGAGTTTCTTTGCCTAAAATTCTACAAAAATGTTCTTTCATGATAGGATCGAACTCAGAATCATTTGAATTATGCCCAAAAAGTTTCCATTAGACTTTGCATAAAGTTTTTCATTTGTCCCTGGAAAAGGTATGCCATATTTGGCCAAACATTTAACAACGGCAATTATTATAATTAAAACTTGTTTCCAATGTTCGGTATCTTTTTTATAAGTTCTAGTAAATCTTTATCAGTTGTTTGATTCGTATTTAACCTTAGCCGCAACTCATTACCTTAGTTTAAACAAACCCTAATTCAACCTATGCGTCGAATCGCATATAAATAAAATATAGTAGCGATTGAAAGTTTCTCTACACGAGTCTACCGATCACAAGAGAGGTGGGACGAACGAATCGAGGCCACAACCCTATCACAAATAGATTGATGTAGAAAGAAACAATAATTACAAACAATATTCGATCGATATACAATGAAAGGCACAGGAACGAAATCAGATTTGAATGATGAAGAGAAGATCAAAATCGCCCATAGAGAGAGAAACCTTTGGAAGACTTAACAGTTAAAATTAGTTACTCTAAAAGGTCATTTGCTTATAAGTTCGTCTTTCATGTTTGAACGTAAACCATCTCAAACTCTCACATCAAAAATATAATAATTAACTTTAGGTAGACTTTCATTAACTTTTTTAGCATGATCTTCATTAACATCAACATCAACATCGTCAATTTTATTAACATCAACATCATTAATTTCATTAGCATCAACATCATTAATTTCATTAACATCAACATCGTCTTTTTTTGAATTTTCATTGTTTATAGGATTTTCAATATTTTTTCAACCTTATTACTATTCTTTTTTTGTCTAACAACAAATGCTTCCAAAGATCCAAATTGAGCTTTGTTAAATTCTTGTTCTTTTTGCTTTCATTTTCTATTTTTGGGCACCTGACGGTTGTGAACGACGTAACATGATAGTTTTTAACGTAAATTATCTAATATAATAGCAAGATAATAAAAATCGAAAAATAAATACGTATAAAATGAATTATAGAATAATATCACCTGGTTAGTTCACGTGATGGAGATGAAGAAATTCATGACTAAAGACTAGAGAGTAGACTGTAGTGAATAATGTAACATATGTTACTAAAATGAACCTAGTATAATGTAACATATGTTACTAAAATGATGCCCCTCCCTTTTTGCTGCCTTGGGTTGTTGCCCACACGACCCAATATTAAATCTGGCACTGCCAATATATTTGTTAGCCTAATATATTTGAAAAATAAGCCGAATCTCAATAAGCTAAAATAAGCCAAATATAATAAGCTTAAACTACCACAACAAAACACTAAACCCACCGAGGCGAGTGATACCAATTGTCAGGACCAATAGTCACTTCACTTCCATGATAACCATACAAGAAATAAGATAGGAGAATAAGATAGAAAAGAGATGAGAGAAAAGACAACTAGAGAGATGTTAGAGAGAGAAAGAAATAAGAGAAGAAGAAGAGAATGTTGGATTATCACAAGTAGGAGAAGAGTTACAAATTGTTAATACAAATAATGTCTAAAAACATTATTTATATTTTTCGACCTCTCAATGTTTTGAAGATAACAAAATGTAAAAAGGTTTACGATAAAAATAAACGTTTACAAGTTATTAATCGTAAATTTTCATTTCAAACGTAAACCACTTAAGGTATGTATAAACAAATCATTTAAACATGATTAGTGATCAAGAAAATAATTTTTCTTTATATTTCCACAAAAGTATTTTTACAAAAATAAATACAAAATAATTTATTTAGACAAAAAAAATGTTTTATTTAAACATAAAAATTCAAATCTGGTTTTCCCCCTAAAATGGAACCTTCCACATCAGATTTAACTTCCCTACTAAAAGACAAAAAAAGGAGCGCCAGTCTAGTGGCGGCCCCCTGATAGGCTCGGTGGCCCCCAGATATATCTGGTACCACTAGGACCGCCACTAGCTGACCGTTAGGATTTTCTGCCTATAAATACTGCACTATTCCCAGCTAAAAAACAGACCTCTTTGCACGAATTTTTCATTTAACTTTCTCTCACTAAAACCTTCTTTCTCTCACTAAATATCTTGATCACTAACATTGTTTATCTTGTTTCAAGTGATCCAATCTCTTATTTATCATTCCTCTATCAAGTGCAAGAGAAGAACATTCGTATTCTTCAAGAAATGAATTGTTATAGTCTAGTGATTTCTCTTTCTTTCTTCTAACAAAATCTCTATTTTGATTATCTTGTATGATTGTGTAAATCGGATAGTGTATAAATCCGATAGTGTAGATATTGTGATTGGGTATTACTTGTGAAGTGGTAGATTGGTTATAGCTAAGATTAGGACTCGACATTTAGCTTAGTGTCGAAAAACAACGTAAGCGAAGTGTAAATGATTTTCCCTGCCTAAAGGGAGCTTGTTGACATAGTGAAATCTCGAGTGGGATACTCGGGGAGTGGAGTAGGGCGAAGAGGATCTTCGCATCCGAACCACTATAAATCTTAGTGTCTTGGTTTGATTGTTTCTTTCCTAATCTCTTTATATTGGTGTGATTCTTACGTATTATTTGTCTAGTTATTGTTAGTAGGTATATACATTGTTGGTTCATATTGTTGATTGGTTGAACATATACTCGAATCTAACAATTTTAGAAGTAAAATTTTAAAACGCTAATTAACCGGTAAACTATTAAACCCACCTTCTAGTTTCCACAATTGGTATCAGAGCGAGGTTACTCAAGATTTTTAAAACATACTGTATTTTAAAGCTTGGATCGATCTATAGATTCCGACAAATATCTAGAAGGGCAATCCATGCAAAGACCACCACTTTTTAAAAGTGATAGCTTTATTTATTGGAAAAATAGATTCGAAACATATGTTAAATCAAAAGATCTTGATCTTTGGCATGTTATTACTAACGATGATTTTCAACCTATTGAACAAAATCTGAAAACCAAATTAGACGAGGTTATCCCTTTTCAAAAACAAAGTGATGAACTTATAAGGAGACTTGCGAAAAATAATGAAGCTAAAATGGTTATTTATAACGCTTTGCCTAGAAAAGAATATGAAAGAATTTTCATATGTAATACGGCAAAAGAAATTTAAAAAACTTTGTTAATCACCCATCAAGGTAATAGCCAAGTCAAAGATAACAAGATCGACCTTTTGGTATAACAATATGAACAATTCGTCATTTCTGAAGACGAATCTATACATAGTGCTTTTGCTAGATTCAATACTATTATTACTAGTCTAAAAGTTGCCGATGAAGATTATTCTAGCAAGAATTATGTTAGGAAGTTTCTTAGGGCTCTACATCCTAAATGGAGAGCAAAGGTCACGACGATTGAAGAGTCGAAAGACATAACATCACTATCTCTTGATGAACTTATCAGGAACCTCAAAGTTCACGAAATGATCATCAAGAAAGATTCTGAAATAGTCAAAGCTAAAGGAGAAAGGAGATATCTTGCTTTAAAGGCTAAGAAGGAATCTAGCGATGAGGGGAGTGTTCGACTTCTGAAAGTGAAGACAAAGAGTACGCCATGGCGGTGAGAGACTTCAAGAAGTTCCTCAAAAGAAGAGGAAGATTTGTAAGGCAACCTAGGAACGACAAAAAGACCTTTCAAAGAAACCGAGATGACAAGAACGGTAAAAGTGAAAGGAAGTGTTTTAGATGCGGAGATCCAAATCATCTCATAGGGGAATATCCAAAACCACCAAAAGACAAGAACCAAAGAGCATTTGTAGGAGGTTCTTGGAGTGATAGCGGTGAAGAAGATGATGAAAAGATTAAAGATGAAACGTGTCTCGTAGCTCAAGCGTCAAATGAGGTATGTTCCGATTCCTCTTACTTTAGTGATGAAAACTCATCAATAGACGATCTAGCTCTAGATAATGAATATGACAAACTATGCAAAATGAGTCTAAAAATAATCACAAAGAACAAAAGATTAAAAGCCGTTCGAAATAGCTTAGAAAATGAGCTTAGTGAACTAAAAGAAAAATTATCCACACTCGAGAAAAACAAGGGAGTTGATCTGTACAAAATGTCAATTGCTTAGAACTGAAAATGAAAAACTCAAAGAGGAAGCTATTAAACTAACAAAATTTAAAAAGAGTACACATTGCTTAAATAAAATATTAAGTAATCAAAAAACCTTCGAAGATAAATTAGGTTTGGGATTTAATTCATTTGAAGCCTCAACTAGTGAAACTAAGGAAATAAAATATATGAAATCTCAGAACGAAACTTCTCCTGATGGGGGTCCCTTAAATAAGGGTGGCCCCCATATGGCAGAGGCGGCCCCCAAAGCAATTATAGGACCACCTTATGGCTTTCCCGTAAATTGAAACAACTTACAACGTCAAAATTACATGCCATGGGAAATCTGTCCTCCATTTCCACATCCTAATCAATTGCATAAAATGCAAGGGATGTTTAGCGCTAACAACTTTGGACCCATGAGATATTAAGGACCAAATGTTTGAGTTATTGTCTTATATAAATAGATATGCCTTGGAGTCGACTTGGAACCCGATAAGTGGATAAAGGATAGTGGATGCTCTAAACATATGACGGGTAACCGAAAGCTCTTCTCCACTTACAAGGCATACAACGGAGGTAATGTCATTTTTGGTAGTAATCTTCGCGGTAACATCATTGGCAAAGGTACGATTTTTAATTACTCTCTTAATATAGATAATGTAGAACATGTTGATAACTTAAGATTTAACTTGCTAAATGTAGGACAAATATGTGATAATAAGTGTAGAGTAACTTTCTCTGAACATGATAGTGAAATCACTAAGGACGGTAAGATTATAGGTAGAGGTATTAGGAAGAAAGGCTTATATGTGATGAAATTAGGAAATAAGTCAAAAGACAAAATTGGTCTTGCAACGATTGATAAAAACTCTACATTATGGCATAGGAGATTAGGTCATGCAAATATGCGTCTCATTCAATCTTTAGCATCTAAAGAATTAGTTAGAAACTTACCTAAGCTTAAGTTTGATCAACACTTATGTGATGCTTGCAAAATTGGAAAACAAGCTCATGCTAGTCACAAAGCTAAGAGTATGGTCTCAATAACCAGATGCTTAGAACTACTTCATATGGATCTCTTCGGTCCATTTGCTGTACGGAGTTACGGAGGAAACCTCTATACCTTAGTCATAGTAGATGACTACTCTAGGTATACTTGGACTAGATTCCTTAAGAATAAAATCAAAGCCTTCGACCAATTTGAGATATTTAGTAAGAAAATTCAAAACCAATTAGGATGTACAATAGTTTCAATAAGAACCAACCACGGTAAAGAATTTGATAATGAGGTGCAATTTAGAGAGTTTTGTAATGCCAATGGAATTACACATAACTTCTCGGCTCCACGCACTCCTCAATCAAATGGCGTGGTTGAAAGGAAAAATAGGACACTTCAAGAAATGAGTAGGACTATGTTGAATGAGCAATCGTTACCACAAAAGTTTTGGCGTAACGATGTAGACACTTCAACATACATTCTCAGCCGAATCCTAATTAGATCCATCCTAGGTAAAACACCTTATGAACTCTTAAGAGGTAGGAAACCTACTCTTGATTACTTTAAGGTGTTTGGAAGCAAGTGCTTCATTTTAAACACCAAAGATTACCTCACTAAATTTGACCCAAAGTCATACAAAGGTATCTTTTAGGTTACTCCCAAAATAGTAAAGCCTACATCATCCTTAATAAACACACTAGGAAAATCGAAGAATCACTCAACGTGACATTTGATGAAACTCCTCCACCCTCTAATACATCACCCTTGGTGGATTATGACTTAGATGAAGAAGAAGCAATTAAGGTTATCGAAAAGAAAAACTTAGAAAATGACATTGAGGATGAAACTTTAGAGATTGACAAAATAGTCAATATTAAGGAATCTAGGAACCATCCATTAGAAAATGTTATAGGAAACCTTAACCAAAGAACTATTAGGTCTCAAGCCCAAAACTAAAGTAACTTCTTTTGTTTTATATCAACTATAGAACCTAAGAATGTTAATGACGCCTTAAAGGATGAAAGTTGGATAATCGCTATGCAAGAAGAATTAAATCAATTCATTGCTAACGATGTTTGGGAGTTAGTTTCACAACCTAGGAATATGACAATCATAGGAACTAAGTGGGTGTTTAGAAATAAGTTAGACGAAAACGGTGTTGTTTCTCGAAATAAGGCTAGGTTAGTTGCTCAAGGCTATAATCAACAAGAGGGCATCAATTATGATGAAACTTATGCCCTAGTTGCTAGACTTGATTCTATTAGAATACTATTAGCTTATGCTTGTGCGTTAGACTTTAAGCTATTCCAAATGGATGTAAAAAGTGCATTCGTGAACGGTTTTATCAATGAGGAGGTATACGTGGCACAACCTCCGGGATTCATTGACTTTAAGAAACCAGCTCATGTTTATAAACCTAAAAAGCTTTATACAGTCTTAAACAAGCTCCTAAATCTTGGTATGATAGATTAAAAGCTTTTCTTATTAAACATGAATACAAAATGGGAATGGTAGATAACACACTTTTACTAAGAAGAAAAGTTCAAATCTCATCATTGTTTAAATATATGTCGACAACATTATATTCGGTTCGACTTGTCAAGACATGTGTGATAAATTTGCCAAAATCATGCATGACAAGTTCGAGATGACCATGATGGGTAAACTTAATTTCTTCCTTGGATTACATATAAAACAAATGGAAGATAGTATTTTCTTTAATCAATTTAAATATATTAAAGAAATGCTTAAGAAATTTGGCTTAGAAGATTCTAAACCAATGAAAACCCAAACTCACGAAAGACGAAGAGTGTGAGTCGATAATAGACCCAAGTTATCAAGGCATATAGGAAGTTTGCTTATACCTAACGGCATGTAAGGCCCGATATCATTGTTTAGTGTCCTACCTTTTGCCTCAGCTTCCAAGAGGCCCTCTCCAAAACCTCATCACCTTTGAGTCTTTTTATAGAGTATCTTCCGAAACAATAAAGGTACTACCACTTTAGGATTATGGTATCCTAAGGAAACCAATCCATAGAAACAGATAGTATATGATTACTCTGATCATCGGGAGATTATTGTGGACCCGAAAGAGCACTTAGCGGTAATTTTACTTCTGGTGATTTTTGTTTGACATCAGGTTGATCGAAGAAACAAACCCGCTTCTTGCAATATCCACTACCGAAGCCAGAAACGTAAGCGCCGAAAAGGCATTTCAACGAAGCACTATGGATGAAAACAAGTCATATTATTCGACTACAAAGTTAGACTCGATCGACCCCGATCATGTGCGACAATAAATGCAACTGACTTGAGCAAAATCCCGGTGACACAATCTGCGAAACTAAACACATCGAATTCGTCACACAATTCTTCGGATAATGTTCCAGAAAGGACATAATCTCAATCAAAAATGCCGTCCCGTCGACAACAATCCCGTCGACATTCTTACGAAACCCCTTAAACGTGAATCGTTTAACTATCTACGTCTTGGTTTAGGAATGATGGAACACATTCGATAAATCTTATGAGTCTGCTTCTCTTTTTTCTAGTTTTCGATTCTAGTCCGTGTTCCATTCCGTGTTGTGACAACTTAAATACCTCATTCGAAGTACCTTAAGCATTTTTAATTCGCGAAATGCAAATTAGAATGTCACTCTTCTTTGTAAAATTTTCATCAAAACTAAGTCCAAAATGCCTCGCTGAGGGCGACCACCATATCCCTGGCGGCCCCCTAATATATTTGGGACCGCCTGACAATATGGGACCACCAACAACAGACACCATATTCTACACTTAGTTAATTTTTTTTCAAAACACAAAACCAAACACACCCTTTCTTCTTTGCAGCGACAAAAATGAACAAAACAACCCAAAAACTTTAAAGATCAAACCATTAAAACTAAATTGTAATATCTATCAACACCTATAATCCTCCACAACATCCATAAAGATCATCAATTGAAGTCATTTATCCTATTTTCTAATCAAATTGAGTCGAGGGTTTCATGATGAACACAAAAATTAAAAATTGGGGATTTACTATTTTTCTTTCATTTTGGTACAATTAGGAACTACTAGGTTTACAAAGTATAACTAAATGCTTCCCCATTAGTGATTTGCATACATTATTAAGTTATTGTCCAAAAAGATTGATTTTGAACCAAAACCCCAATTTTAATTTTAAATCACCTAACGATAGGAACATAATAAAATGGTTGTTATGCATTGTTAATACAACTTAAAAAACGTTTTTAAACACATGCATAATGATCTCATGAACAAAGGTCGAGATACATAACACATATGTATTTTTCGACATGATTGGATGAGCAAAATAAAACTAAGGAACGTTTGGATTAACTCTTAGGATTTTATACTTTAGGTCTAGTTAATCGTTACTCCACATTTGTCATATTTAGGCACACACTAGATACCTATTTCACTGAGAAAACCTTACTAAAATTGGCACTCTTTTAATTAGGTGAAATGACGTTAGAAGAAGAACTACAGTATACCAAATCATACGTTTCAACATTCTCAGATGAAAATTATCTTCCCAATATTTTAAAACCCTTTATTCAAAACCTAGAGTGTAGATCAATTCTTGAAGGTCGTCCAGTATCTTCTGAATCTACTAAATATGATAATATTCAAATCATGTTTCAAATTATCAAACTATAAAGTATATATGAACTCCACTAAGGGATTTTGCCCAATATTCAGCTTGAATGTATTTCTACCAATAAAAATGATTAGAGACAATGATCCCAAACATCTTTTTGTAAAATTGCCTTATGCATTCAAAATGAACATTCAAATCTTCCACTAGAATCATTTGTCCCCCTCAATTCTTGTCCATTTCATGTGAAAGATAAATGTTCTTTACTCATATTCAGCTCTCGACTCTTTTGATAATCAATCAAGAATCAAACACACCTTTACCAAACATACATTACAACACTCAAATGAAATTAATTTCCAATTCATCACAACAACAAGGACAAACACCTTTTCCAAACAAAATTCTCAAAGAAGAACTTCGTCATGACATGAGATCTTGGAATGAAATCATTCAAGATAATGTATTTGGCACTCAAAATAACTTAAATTTTCTCCCTGCATCATCATGTCACATGATGTATTGCATTCGAAACAAGTACTCCCTTCAACTTTGCTTTATTTTCTTCTAACCAAAAGATTTGAAAAGATTAAAAATCAACCAAACTCTCCAATGCCATATGGAATGATTCTAAATCGTCTATATGATTACCTCAATAAAATTAATCCACATCTACAAAAATCAAAATATATATCATATTAGCCATCCATGAAACCTTGGGTTCATCCCAGTCATCTTCAAGCAATTATCTCCATATCCTCTGAAGAAGTTTCAAGTAATGATTAGAATTCTATTTGAGAAATTCTATTAAGTATTATTGCTAACATACTAAACATTGTTATCCAGCTATGTAATAACCCTCTACTCTGTTATTTCATTACTTGTATCACTTGTCATAGCCGTTATTATTTCATGCATGCTATATGACGACTTATTACCTTTATGCTTTATATGCTTCTACTTGACCCCATTGCATGAGTTTCTCTTCTCTTTTAGCTAGATTATGTGATTCTTAAAGAGATGAAAATGCCACAATCATCTTTTCAACCCTCTTAGGTTATTCTGAAAAATGATTAACTTTTGGAAAATTTTGTAAGCCTCCAGAGAACGGCCACCAAAAATGGAGGTCGGCCCCCTAATATATATGGGACCGCCTGTAACAACCTGAGTTTCAGGTCAACGTCTATCATGAGCTAAGATAATTATTTTTTCTACGTAAATAATTATAGTCGTTTATGCTATGTAAGGTTTGATAAGAATTTCCTTTTATAAGGTAATTTCAATCCGTGGTTGAATTTTTATTTGTTTTTAGTGTCTAAGAAAGTCAAAATAATGTATTTTGATGCTCCAAGAGTGTAAATATGTTATTTTTATATTTTACGACATTTACTAATTTTTTGATATGACCCAATGTGTTTAAAGTCGGTTTTAACGAGGTTTAACGATTTATTAAACGTTTTAAAGTAAAATTAGTTAGACGGATTTCAAATATTATTAACGTGGTGTGACCCGAGTCTTTGACCAATTTTACATAAAAGAAATGAAGCTTTGTGCTAGTTTTAAAAAAGATTAAGGATGGAGGGACTAGTTTTGCCAAGTTTCCAAAGTTTCTTCCTATAAATAACACCACACACACACACTTAACACTTTTACAAAAAAATACTCATCCTTGTCCTCCCTCCTTCTCTTCGACCAGACACCACACAAACACATACTTTTCTGGCTTATTTTCCGACATGCAATTAAATCAAATATTACCATCTTAATCCTTGTTTCAAGAGCTACAAATCCCACTATAGAAACCTCACATGCATAAAGTATTGAGGAAGTTAGATTTTTGGTTGGTTCATGTGATTTTTGAGTATAAGGGTGTGTTCAAATTAGTTAGATTGTTGTTATATTGAAGTTGGTTGATTGAAAAGGGGTTTGGTTTGGTTTGTTGGGTTCGTCCGATTTCAAGCAACCAAGGGGGAAACAAAATTTTATTTTCTTGATAGCATTGTAAGCTTCTAGTTATATTTTGTAATGATTTAATTATGGTTATTGCATGTATATGATTATTGCTAGATGATTTAACTACAAAAAATATTGAAAGCCTGTTTTATTATTGACTAAGGTTTGATGGTTTTGATATAATTATATAGACTAGTTAAGCGTATTTTGACAGTCGGATTATGTCGAAAATGTCGTTTTCATGGGTTTTGGGTTGACCATGTTTGACCAGAAAGTTTGACTTGACCGTGGCGTGTTGAGAAATTTTTGAAATCTGTTTTAGGCTTTTGAAAATGATAAAGGATGTTCTAAGGTCCGTTTTGATATAAGGTGGGCCTTGTGTCTCTTAAAAATTGAACGTTTTATGGTCGAGTCAAGTGTGAGTAATTTTGGGGTAAAAAGTCAACTACGAAGTTTGACTTTTGAAAGTCAAAGTTGCGTAAACTTTTGAATAAAGTCTATAATAAGCAAAGGGTTCGTAATGTTAGTTAAATTGTAACGAAATATGAAGTTCGGATTATATTATCCTTACTTTCGGTAACTTTCTAAAAATGGAAACTTTATGGAAATGTTGTAATGTTGTTAAGTGCGTCAAGGTGAAACGTTTTGCGTCGCACTTGGAAATTTTAGTATATGATTGTATATACGTAATGGTAATATATATATATATATATATATATATATATATATATATAAAATATATAAATAAATAATATATATATATATATATATATATATATTCAATATATGATTTAATATACTTTTAGTCACGTACCGCTATATATGTACTATATAGGTCGCGGTTAAGACGTGAAGTTACTTACGCTTGATCGACTTGATTGATTTAGATCTTTGCTTAAGGTGAGTTCATAGCCTCGCATTTAAATCTTTTAATTGTTTTAAAACCCGCGAGGGGGATACATGTTTGTTTTATAAAATCGAACACATATGATTTTATGGTATGCTGGACTCGATTATGAGATTGTTTCCGCATAAGTTGCTATTGTCGAAGTCCCTTATTTCATGGACCGTTAATTGCATTGCGAGGTAAACGCTAATGCATTAAATAGATCTATTGGGTTTGACAACCCTGTCCGAGGTATGAATTCGAAGGTGAGCCCCCTGTAAACCGACATTATTGTATTTAGAAAGTAGAAGGTATATGAACAATAATGACCATGTTTTTGGGGGCACCACTACATATGAAATTCCATATGTACTGTTAACGTTCGGTGTCATGAGCTTATTGTGTGAAAGAAAAGAAGTTGCTATACATTGCATTCGTTGCTTTGTTTTCCCGAGAACTAATTATGTGTTTAAAGATTATTGCTTATTAATTACTTTAAACTCTATGAATTTCACTCAACTTTGTTGTTGACGTTTTAAACATGTTTTATCCGAGGTAACCAAGGATGAAGACAACTTATGAACGAGAGGTGTCTTGCGGTGAAGGGATTTATGGAAAGACTACTTGTGTGTTCCGGTCTTTCAAAAAAATGTCTTAAATTATGTTAAAACAATGTCTTTTATTTGAAACAATTGTCTTTCAAATGTTGTAATAAATGGTGGATGCGATTCTGTAGGGACCTAACACATTTTAACTCTGAATAATAAAGGAACACATGTTTGTTAAAACGTCTCATTTGGGTCGTTTTCTATTATCATGGTGAATGGTGCTATTTAGTAACATCCAAATTGCTAATTCCGCTGCGCAACCCAATGTACGTTGGGTGGGGTGTTACAGAGTCGTATCAAGAGCCTAAGGTTAGAGAGAACTAGGTCGAGTCTTTTTGAAAACCTAAACTATAACGCTTCTACACGCACGCCGAGACTCCTCGTTGCCATTGGTTACCTATAGAAAGAAAAGGTTAATTTATTTGATTATTATGTATAGGTATATTTACGTATGTGTTATATGTATAATTAAATGGTTAAGTATGGATATATTTATGAATGTGTTGGATGCATAAATTGTTATGTATTGGTGCATTTATGCATGTGTTGTATGCATAGAATGTCACGTGATTATATATACTCTATTATATGTTGGTTGAAATAAATTTAGATACCTACAAGAGAATGTCACGAATTGTAAATTTTTGTTGTTGCGCTGTGATGCGAACCATTATTGTGATAATAGTGTTTCAATGATAATAAGAAGTGATACGCTATTAAGTAAGTATTGTATGATATTCTCTAGATTATCATGAAGCATTGTATGATATTTTCTATATTATCATGGTGAACGTAATTTATCCCGATCATGTGGATGATGTACCCGTTGTTGAGCCAAATCAACACGATGATGTTCCTGTTGTTCCCGAGCCTGTCTTAGTGGATGAAGACGAGGACCCGAAAGAAGATGAATTTGAGGAAGAAGAAGATCCTCAAGAAGAAGAAGATGATATGGAAGTCGACATCGAGGAAGATGAGAATGAGCCAGAGTTGACATAACCTTATGAAGAGGTGGATCCTCTTAACCCTCCGCCGCCTGCTTCTGAGTCAGAACCTGAGAATGCGATCGAGGTTGAGAACCCGATTGAGAACGAGGATGAGACTGTTCCTGCCAGTGTCCATGAGGTAGGTGAATCGTTTACTACCCCTTTTCTTCGTGAGGACAGTGATGGTCTATTTCCTGGTCTCATGAGGAGGGACATTAACTCTCTTTTTGGTCAGATGGCTTCTCTTTCAAGACGATTGTATGGTCGTGAGACAGCGCATGCTGTAACACCCCCAAAATCAGGACAACGCAGC
>BQNB010103079.1:0-24109 GCA_026074375.1 Tanacetum coccineum | reverse complement strand
GGTTTTTACACTTCTTTATATATTTTATATTTTATTATATATTATATATATTTACGGTGTGAATCCGGCACGATCAAGCACGTACGAGGAAGAAGCTGCACTAGAGTCATTCATATCACATTTTACAAGTTATATATATTTTAATCATTTTCTCCTCTTATCAAAAATGTCAAATCTCTTGATATTTAAGATATCAATTGATTCAATTATGTATAAAAAATTATTTTGGTAAAAAATGTTTTGATTATATATAATAAGCATTATTAGGAACATTTTAATGCTCCCCATCAATTTCTGAGAGTATTATATGGTGTTTGAGTATGTTAATTTGAATTTTTTTGAATTTACTAAAGAAATTCTTGAAAATTCATACTCAAACACTATATATGCCTAATTTTAGTCTAGCACTACTTATTTACATATTCATAAGATTTATTATTATGAGAGAATGACCTTTAAAGAGTAGAACAAGATATGACAAAGCCATATTATCCGCTGAAGCAGTCGAAGATCTTCCTCGTATTCCCTACCACCAAAAAACTTTTCCAAGCTTCTCATCAACCTTCTATCCAACAGTTAACGATCAATATCCTTTATCATGATGTGAGACCTTTTCTTATCCAAGCTACTCCATTTCCTTCTTGGCATGACACTTGTATAACCCATCTCCAAATTGTTGGCCATGTCTTTGAGAGTATCAAGGAGAGATATGAGTGTATCATCACGGAACTTGTAGAGCTCATGAGAATACATCAATCTATTTTTCCCCAACTTATCCACATATATGAAGCCTTGAGGGTTAGAGTATGTAGAATATGGTTTCAGATCAGTGATTCCAGCCTTGTGCGTCATTGGTCTAGAGATGTTGAGCTTCTTTTGGTAGCTTTCGACAACAAGTTAAAGGTCTTCCACTCTCTTCTGGATCATGATACGTCTTGTAAACATACATAATGCTGCAACCAAGTGCACAATGATATCACCTTTGAGGTTGAAGAGTTTATTCTGAACAAGGAGGATCAACATATCCTCGATGTCATGTAGATGAAGTCCTTGAAAGTCGCCTTCCATAAACTTGTATAATTGTTGATCAGATCTTTGAACTTCAATCTCCTCAAGACGACCATAACCATACCATTTTTAAGTTTAACATTTGTCACGGCAAGAATTCTTTTGGTGGAGTACACATCATGTTTGGAAACCTTGTTGGAAGCATATTCGTAGAATCTTTGTATTTTGGGACCCTAGTGTAAAGTGCCTAAAATAGCATGTTTGTCATAAGCTACTTTTACGGGACTTCACAAGTTGGGTACCATATCTCTAATTCCAGGTAAATCGTACTTGGCAGCCTTTGTCTTGGTCAACAAAGTTATGTATGTTCGGTCGGTGCTTCCTCCTTGCAAGTATGCCAAGTCATTATATCACCTTTAGAGTTGTTCCAGTCTAGTTGATCTGTCAGTGCTTTGTAACATTCTTTCATATTATAATCGAGCTCGACATAACTTATGCAAGTGCCTTTGAGAATGTTGTAAGCCGGTCCTACCAGTATGTCTTGTGTGAGTTTACTAATCTGCAGGCGTTTCATTACAAATGCGTTGAAGTCAATCAGAGTGCTTATCAAATCATCGAATGTTCTTGAAGGTTTTTTTTGCTTCTGTAAGGTCACTAAGCCATTTACGAGTAAGCTTATTCTCAACTGTTTTACCTTTATTCCACTCAGGATCTGGAGTAGGAGGTCTTTCCAGTTTCTTAAACCAATCCTTTGGATCAACATTGACAACGGGTTGTTCATCAGTGTTACCTATGTCTTTTCCAAGATTATGTAGCCCTTGAGTATCTCCAATCTCAAACACTGTCTCCTCTGCTTGCGCAGACTTGCTAGTAGATTTTGGATGTGACTTGGAAGTGCCTTTGGAAGATTCAGTTAACTTTGCCTTCTTAGATTGTTTAGTGTCTTTGCTTGTTTTTTGTCTCTTTAACCCTTGGTCTAATCCAGCAGAAGGGCCTTTATCTTTGTCTGCGTCATCTGGTTTCCTTTTCTTTAATTTTTCAGCAACTCCTTCGTTCATTGCATCTTCATCCTCAAGGATTAACTCTATAAGAGCATGAAACAAAGATCTTTGCTTCGGACTTTTATTAAATGACTTGGATTTAGTCATTGTTTCAAACAAGGTAGTTTTCTTATCAAATTCTGCAAGAGCGGTGGTATAAGATGATATGATATTTTCTTTAGGCACTTGTTGCTTTCTTGCATGCTCTATGTTGATTTCTCAGATATCTTTAACACTTTTCTAAGGTGCATATTCCTGCCTAAGTCTCTCTACAGTCTCACCTGGAACATAGTATTCTTTAATGATATCAGCAACATTTTTTTTGAATCAGCTTATGCATAACATCGTCCAGGCTTGATCTGAGGTACTCTTTTACAGCTTTTGGGACTTCAGAATGAATTGTTGAAATAACTTTTGTGGAGTTATCAATATCTTTGAGCTCTTTTACTTCCTTCTCCAAATTAGTATTTCTTTGATGAAAGGTTTCGGAGTCAGGAACAACAGTGGTTGAGGTTGTAGCTTTAGTTATTGTTGGTGTTGGGATTGATGCGATTTGTTGAATTACGGGGTAGAGAGAGGAAAGGATTGAAGAAATGGTTGGTGCTGAAGTAGTTATGACTGTTTCAGATTGATTGATGACATCTTGTTCAGGGATTACAGATAAAGGGACGGTGAGAAGTTATGAGGTACGTGGAACTTCATGTTGAACATTAATATCCATCATGGAAATAACTTCAATGTCAGTCGGGGGAATGTTATCAAAGTTGAGAAATTTAGCAGCATAGTCGGATGAGATAGAAAAACTTGGTATAGGAGCATCTGTCTTCTGTGTAGCATGAGCATCATCCTTGACTTGATTACCTACACCTTTTGATTAACATTCACATGACCAGCAACAGTCATCTCTACATCATCTTTTTCTTTGTCAGCAGGCTCAACATCTGTCAAACTAACATTGACATCACCATATAGCTCTTCATTGATCCTTTCATACTCTTCCTCAGTTACTTCATTTGATTCATCATCATTTGACACATAGTCTTCAGGAGTATGTACAAACTCATCATCTTGTATTTCTTCTTCATCATCAATTGTTTTAGGATTATCAGTCTCAGTCGGTTCATCATCAGACTTTGTTCTTTCATCATCACCTTGCTGATCATCAGCATCTTCATCTCCACTGTCACCTCATGATTTGTACTTGCTTTTAGAAGAATCACCTTTGGACACATTGAGAAATGCTGGTTTTAAACCAGTTCCTTCACTTGTGTTAATTAACTTGCCTTTTAGCTCATTAAGAACCTCTAATTCAAAATTACCTCCCTCACTTGAGCCACCTGCTTGATGAATGGTTGTTTCTATTTTGCTTCTTTTGAGAGCCTTTTTCAATTGAGCTTCCTCAAGTAATGTTGCATCAAATAGCAATTCAATTCCCTTGCTTCTTGCAACCTTTGCTGGAGGTTTCTTCTTTGACACAGACACACCAGGAGTGTCTCGGATTTGAACATCAGAAGACTGTCTTTTAGTAGCAGGTTTCTTGCTAGGTACAACTTTCTAAGTAGGTTCAGGTTCTTCTTCCTCTACGATGACAAGAGTTCTCTTCTTCGAAGGAGAAACAGGTCTCTTGACTTTACTTTTCATCTTGGGTTATGCTGCACCAGGGGCATATGCAAGATAAGTCTTGTAGGCATCAAAGTTCAGCATTTGCTGATTAGTCATACTGTTGGGAAGTAATACTCCATATACTTGGAAGTCATCAGACTTGGAGACAAATCTCATCGGACCCAAAATGCTGTCATCCCGAGTAGTATGCATAAACATTATATTCCTTATCGAAATTGACTTGTCTTTGGTGATGAAATGATGAATGATATCTTTAGTAAATTTAGGATAGTACATCTTTTCTTGCTTCTTGTGGTCTCTGTTCTCTATTTGGAATGTGATGTCTTCCCAGAGAAGTTCGACAAACTCTACATTCTTCTTGTAGAACATTCCCCATATAATTTAAGCTCTTGAAAGTTAGAGCTTGTCAAGACCTGTAATCTTTCCAAATAAGCATTTGTTGATGATTGCAGCAAAGGTTCTCCATGGTTGGTTCATGTGATCAACAACCACTTTAGTGATAGATTTAATGCCTCCTTTATGGCCAAGTTCCTTAATGAAGGAGACAATTTCTTCATCTGACGGAAGTGCATCAAATTCTTGATTCAGAAGATTAGGACAAATCTAGAAGATCTCTCTAAATACTTCCATGCTAAGAGAAAACCTTTTCTTACAATATTGAACTTGTAAGAAGTAGAGTCTTTCTTGTTGATGGTGAACCAAAATTGATGCATATAAATCTCTGGAACATATACAACGATGAGGAAAGCAGGATAGTAGGTAGTAAGAGCAAGAGCATCTAAAACAACTTGATATGTGGGTTCTTTCTGAGTCTTTGCTGGATTAATTTTCATATTGCACTTGTCGATCTCGACTCGTTTCTCAAGCGGTACCAAAGCATTATTAAGAGCAACTTGTTGAGCGGCAGTAGTAGTCATGGTTCTGCTAAGATTTGCTAAATATAGTTTATACACAAACAAATAGATATGCATTTTACTGAGTGACAATTTGGTTCATGTTGATTGATTTTAGATGCATGAAGGGAATTATGACTGGTGATCAGGCACAGTTTATTAGGCTTTGAATTATAGCATAGGTAGAACTAACAACAATCAGTATATCAATATGGATTGATAGTCAACTATGTAGCTAGATTGATTACTAAGAAAAAATTACCCTATATAAATCAACTAGTGAAAAAAATTTAAGGTATAATTTGCCTAGTGTAACAAGTATGTATAATTCGCCTAGTGTAAAATTGGCCTACTATAATTGCATAATTCACCTAGTTGAAATAGTGTATAGTTCGCCTAATGCACATGCATAATTATCCTAGTACAAACTGTGTATAGTTCGCCTTATGCAATTTCATAATTCGCCTAGTACAAGTTTTGTAAAATTCGCCCAGTGTTACACACTTGTATAACTCGCATAGCTTACTTCGCCTAGCAAAAATTTAATGAACATACAAACTTAATTTTCAAGCATCAAAATCAACTTATACATGACCCTTAGCAACCATAATCATCATTTGAATCAATCTTAACATGACTTAACCACAAAAATTTCATCTTATGCAATATTAAACCCGAATGAACATGATATACCCATGGTTACAAGTTTTGGTGTTCAACCTTGTTTTAGCACACTCTATTACTTACAAAGGATCGTTATAACTCAAACACAAACCCATGAACTTTTACAAGTTCTTGACATCTTTCCCAATATTATCGAAAACAAACAATCACACATAAGTCATTCATGTGATAGCCCCATGGAAACCTGTTTTAAACACGTGTTCTATACCCTACATAGATCAAAAACCCTCAATCGATCTAAAGATTCACCCACATTTTGACTTGAAGAACATTAAACCTATTTCTAGGGTTTTTTGAGCAAAAACAAATGATTAAGGCTCATTCCCTTTGATTAGGAGCTTGTTAAGATGTAAGAAACATGTTTTTAGTTTACCTTGATGATTGAAAAGCACAAGTTCTTGGTGTTCTTGGATGTGACGATTTTAATGAGAAGGAAAGGATGTGTTTGTGTGTGACGTGAATGAGAAGGACAATGGGGGGTGTTTTTGTTTTAAATCTTTAAGATTTTTGGCAAAAATGCCCCCTAAGGTTTATACCTACTTCCATTTGTCTTTAATAACTTTACTTAAGGCAAAAACTAAATGCACTAATGGCACAACAAGTCCCTAAAGGTTTTGTTATCAAGACTAAGCCTTACATTTTGCTATTTAGTCCCTAAAGGCATAAACACATAACATCCTAATTAGTTAAACTTAATTAACTCCCCTTTAATAATGATCTGTTATTGTTTAAAACATTTTTCCATTTATCACTTGATGATTTTTGAAGAAGAATATTTGACATTTTCTCCCTCTCTAATAATGTCCCGTTTTCTATTTAAAGACCTGTAGACATTGTTTGAGTGGTCAAATGCATTGAAAAATGATTTTCTGTTAAAATCGAAAGATGATTATGTTTTATTTTGAAAATCAACACCATAAAAATAAGATTTCTCTTATTTTGACAAAGAAATGCACTCACATGTACATCAATTTGTATAAAGGAAGCACGGGTTGTGTTGCAAAGTAAACACAAGCCTTTAAATGAATATGAAGTAATTCATTCCTGATAAAAATAAATTTCCCGTTATGAGGTGTTGATCCCAACTTAAGATCGATTCCTTAGCTTGAAAAGGTTAAGTTACTTTCGATAGATCCAAAACAACTATGGTAGAAACTTTGTGAATACTAAAGAGTATGCGAAATCTACTCTTTAATACTTAGAAGAATATTAATAAAACAGTAAACTGTATGAACAATGATATTACTGAAAAGCTCTAATATTATTATTATTATCAATTATACGAGTACTCTGTGTAGTACTAGGGTTTACAACCTTAAAGCTATATATCAAAATGTCTATCTAACATCATAACCTAGGATCTCCTTTTATACACTAAAGAGTCCTTTACAAGATAACTACAAATCTTCTATAATTCTAATCTTATACGTATCTTTCTAACTTTATAAGATATACACCGAATAAGTCAATACAAATCACTTGATACGTCTTTATCACTTTAGTAGTCTTAATCTTCATCCAGCAGTCTTAAGTCCTTCAGTAGTCTTAAGTTAGTACTGGCAGTACTAACTTACTCTAGCAGTACTAACTGGTTAGTATTGGCAGTTGTAACTTGAGCAGTACTAACTCTTGGCTTGGCAGTACTAAGTATGAAGACTTTTAATTCCTAACAATCCTCCCCTAAACTTGTGATTTACCTCTAAATCATCAAGTTTCTTGAATTAAACCTTGTTCTCTAAGAGGATTCTTCCAAACACTTCATCTTCTTGGTCTTTCAACCTGCATGAATATCTTCCTAAGAAGTTCTCTGGACATCTCATTATCTTGATCCACCAAGAGCTTTGCGACCAGCATCAATGTAAGAGTTCCCCTTGACAATGGATACTCCTTCTCTACCAGCATGTAGATGTCTATTCCCTTCTCTGTAGACACATGATGCACTCCACATGAATCATATAGCTTCCAAGTTAAATCATGAATATGCTTTTGAAGGCTTCCATAATCTCCTCTCTGTATTTGGTTTCTGGAATAATTTTACTCTCAACCCTGATCTCCTCTTTTCTCTTTGTCATCTATTGGTTCTGTTGAATTGAACTTCTCTTTAACTAGACTCCACAACATCACTAAGTCATCCCTGTTAAAGGCTTTTAGCATATCATCAAAGAAGTGATGTACCTCAGTATGATTTCTAACTCTGATGATCTTCCAGTACTTCCTAGTGCCTTCAGTGTAAATCTCCCAGTCAATTATTGGATACTTAGTTTGTAAGGCTTCAACATTCATCCCTTGCTCTGGAACTATTATCATCATTTGTTGTAGCTCTTCTTGTGATAGTTCATCAGCTTCTTTATCTCTTGGTTCTTCAGCTAATTCTGAGCTTTCACTATTTTTTTGCCTCTTAGAACTTTCTTGATCAAGTTCTTCTTTTGTAACCCTTTTTGAACTTCCAACTGCTAACTCAGGAACTGCTCTGTTAACTTCACTCTCTGTTGAAACAAAAGTGTTTATACTCCTCATTGTTGTTTCAAACAAAGTCTTGATCTCATCGAAGGAATAACCTCTCAACTGCTGCAGTGTATAACCTCCCATGTTCTTGATATAACTAGACATATAGGTTCTCTTTTGAGACTGTATGGGTGGCTTGTTCCTCCTTTCTTTAGCTCTTTGTGTAGCAAAATACCTCTTTCTCTAATTGATAAACTCTACAAGAATTCTTGCTTGTTCAGCTTCAGTGTACTTTTCTCTTTCGTCTACTTATAACCTCTGCACTAATTTCTATCAGCTTGAAATCTGCTTGTATATGTCTTTCCATTCTTCAACATTAAAAGAGCTAGCTACTTCATGTACCCTGACAATCCTCTGCCTCTCTTCTTCCTCAAGTTCAACTTGTAATCTTACAGCTGCTTCAAAACCAAGTCTTTCTTGTTCTTGCTGCAACTTTGTCTTGGTCTGTACAGTTTTAGATTCATCCATTTTACCTTTAACTTTGTCTTTGACTGCACTCTTCCTGATATACACCATTGTCTCAACCATAGTAATGTCATCAGCAGTAGGAACTCTAATATTTCTTGTAGGACTGACAGTACTAACAGCAACACTAGTAGTAGTAATTGTTACACCAGTAGTAGAAACTGGCTCAGCAGAACTAACATCTTTCTCAGTAGTAGAAACTTCCTTAGCAGCATCAAAATCAAAGTCAAACTCCATATCATGCCCATAGCTCCTCTGAATCTCTGCATCATGTTGTACCAATGAAATGCCTGGATCTTGATCAATTTCAGCTATCTTCCTCCCCTGTTTACAAGAATCCTCCAAATCATCTTCAGCATCAAAGACAACAATTCTTGCCCTTCTTCTAGCTTGGCTGGACTTAACTATTTTCTCCTACTTTTTCACCTTCTTGATAAGCCTAGTATAAGTAGCACCATATATTTTCTTGGTCTACTTCAAGTCTGTCTCCAAGCTCTCCACTTTCTTTGACAATGTTGTATAGAAAACCATCAATTCTTGTAGTGTCATACTGCCCTCATCACTTCCAAGTGTGTTAACTCTTAGGAGAGGTGAATCTTGGGGCATGGTAGGGGTCTTATCAATGTTATCACTGCCCTGTCCTACTTCTATGACAGTGATAGTAGTGATAACCCCTCAATATCTGAAATCCACACTTGTAGAAGCAGCCTTATCTGCTACAAGGGTCTGAGTAGGAGATCTAGGCTGAGGAACCACATATTCCTGTCTGGTTGTTCTCCTAAAGGTTGATGAAACAAGTGGTTGTAATGTTGATGGAGCACTGGTGGGTGTGTGATGGGACTCAACTGGGTGTGTTGATCCTTCACCCTGAACAACGACTATATTTAATTAAGAAAACATATACGCGAAGTCATTGGCAAAAATATCTCAATGGCTATATTTAATTAAGAAAAATCTGTTATTCCCCAAACAGTACTAACGGTAGCCTAGCAGTACTAAGTTTAGCCTAACAGTACTAATATTAAGCCTAGCAGTACTAATATTAAGCCTAGCCGTATTAACTTTACCCATCGGTATTAACCTAAATTTTCTTTCAAAACAATACTGCACTCATACTTTTGAAGGGATTAAGTGTAAAGGAAGACACTTAATCATTTCGGTTGCATTTAACCTCTGGTTGTGTGAGAACCAATGATTTTAGTATAAATACTGCCTGTGTTCAGATAGACTCATTAAAAGAGCCTTCTTGACAGGGTTTCTAGCTCAGTGGCAGGTGTTACCTCTAACACAAATGTATTAGATTCACGTTTGCTCGCTGTTCTCTAAACCAGATGTCCGTAGACTAACACACTATGCAAATGATAGAATGGTAAAGAGTGAGTTAGATCAGTTACTATCTGACTAACTAAAAGCCATCAATTCATGTTCAGTATAGCCTATGCCCAGATGCTTCATTAGGCTCACTGGCAGACATAGGTTGATTTCAAGAAAAAGATTTTAAAGGACTTCCCAACTCAGGTGTAAACTTAGCATTAACCCTTGGCAAGTTATCCCTAAATCCTCTCTATCATTAATCAGCAGATTTTCCTCTAACAAACTCCACAATTGGTATCACCAAATCCAACCATACTGCTTTGCTTATCCTGCAAGTGTTAGTCCAAAACCAAGAAAACACAATCCAAAGCATTTTCTTCTTAACAGTATTAATTATTACTAACAGTTTTAACTAGCAGTCTTAAGTATAACTAACAGTACTAGTTATACTTAGCAGTACTAATTGATACAACTAACAGTACTAATCCTTTACAAAACATTACAAAGACACAAAGAGATTAAAACTTTAAGGATTTAGCATTCCAATACTTGCAACCAAGTACTGAAACCTTCCAACATCAAGGGCTTTTGTAAGTAAGTCTGCAAAATTGTTATCTGTGTGTATTTTAACCACTTGAATTAACTTTTTATCATTGCAGTCTCTTATAAAATGATGTCTAATCTCTATGTGTTTTGTTTTAGAGTGTAAAACAGGATTCTTAATAATACATATAGTACTGTTATTGTCAATATTAATCATGGTGTGCATAAAATTATACCCATAATCCAGCATTTGATTCTGAATCCAGAGTACTTGTCCACAGCAACTAGCAGCAGCCACATATTCAGCTTCAGTAGAGGAAGTGGCAACCACAGTTTGCTTCTTGCACTGCCATGATATTAATCTGCACCCTAGGAACTGACAACCTCCTGTTGTAGACTTCCTATCCAAGCAGTAATTTTCCTTCCTTTGGCTCCTCCCCTAAAGGTAACATATCCTCCATCAAAATCCTTGAAGTTTGAGAGATAGGACATGTTCCCTGTCATGTGCCTTGAGCATCCACTGTCAACATAGCCTTGATCTTTTTTTTATGGATGACCCTGCACATAAAAATAAGGAAATTATTTTCCTTTAGGGACCCAAGCCATCACTGACTTGGATATGCCTCGTGCATCAACATAATTATGTCTCTTCAAAGTAATTGATGCACTATTAAGTTTGGTAGGTCTCCAAACCCAACATGCTGAGGCCTTAACAACATTAACCTGATTTGCCCTAATAGCATTAACTACTGCTGAATTTGGCCTAGTAGTATTAATTGCTTTTGGCCTAGCAGTATAAAATTTTACCTTAGCAGTATTAACTTTTTGGTTAAAATTTTTGTTAGTTAATGATGTTCTTATTTGATAGGGCCTCTTTATAGTTGATTGTACTGATTTAGAAAAATGTGACATTGGTCTAGCACTATAAACTATAGTTTTTGGATGAGCAGTATTAACAGTCCTAACATTATTAAGTGGTCTTAGGCCAGTTTTTATTAAAACTGCTCTTGAAGCCATGTTCCTGTGAGCACTAGGGTGAGCCTTTAGTAGAATAATTATAATTCACCCTTGTATAATTATTCCCAGATACCACCCTTTTCCTTTGATGGTAATTGCAGTCAGCCTGCACATGGTCAAAACTTCCACAGACAAAACAAGCTTTATTGTACATCATAAAGTCACTTCCTAGCTGTTCGAACTTCTGATTATTCCAGTTTCTTTGATTTCCCCTAGGACTTTGTGACCTGTACATTTCAGCATACTTAACTGGTTTCCTAACTAGTTTTTCTTGTTGTTTAGGTGTAACAAATTCTATCTTAGCAATAGTAGGAAAAACAATTTTCTTCTCTAACTTATCCTTTGACATCAACTCCTCAACCAATTAGGCATCAGGAGATTCCCTAACCTCATTAGAAATATCTTCACTAACACTCTTACTAGTCTTAGGTCCATAGCCTTTAAACTCAGGCTTTTGGAACTCCTCTAGACCAGTGTAGGACAAATCAAGATTTGGGGGTGAAAATAACCCTGTATGGGGAGGTGGAATAGCATTATAGCATACAAACCCCACACTCTTTCTACTTTTATCAGTTATCTGACTTCCTATTAATTTGTCTAGACTCTTAGAAGCATTATCAAAATTTTCAATTTTAAGTTGATTGCTTTTTTTTCTTGCTTAAGCTTTTCTAACTCACTTTTAAGCATACTAATTTCCGAGTCTTTATATGAGATATCTCTTTTAAGAGAACATCAAGTTGCTCACCCTCTTTTATTAGTACCTAAATTAAACTCAGATTTGTTAAACTCTATTTTTAAATCATCAAGTTGAGTTATAAGAGTTTCAAATTATCTCCAAAGAAAACATGTCTGGTTTAGTATTAATACTTGGCCCAACAGAATTACATCGTTGATACTTTTTTAGCCCTCTTGATCCTCAATTCCTCTTTCTTACATACACCTTCATCATCCTTCTTTTCCTGCATACTAAGGAGGTTTGTGGTTCATCATTACTAACATTCTTTAAAGAAAAATCAAATAGTAAACCATCTTTCCATAGTGGCATCAAAATGTAGTCTTGGCTAGATCCTGTCTCCTTGCTAGAATGACCTGCACCAATACTTTATTCTGTACCTACCAAAATCATTAAGAGGTTTGTACCCTCAATCAACTGACAAATAATTCATTGATTTTGTTATAAATCAATATCAAACACAGCCACTTTGGTCCATCACATGCAATAATAGGCTTATCCTCCAAGAACCTAATATGTAAATTTTCTTCTACTTTCCTAGTTCTAATGTTGTATACCCTAAAAGCCCTACTATTCATTGAGTATCCAACAAAGAATCCTTCATTTGACTTTCCATCAAACTTGCCTAAATAATCTAAGGTATTAAGAATGGTAACATGACACCCAAATGGTCTCATGAAGCTTGAGCATTGTGTTCAACCTTAAACAGTAATAAAGGGTCTGTTATGAAGCATAACTACAAAAACCCTATTCTGCACAAAACAATCATAATAACTGCTTCAGGAGCCGAAAATGTATAGGTAACATAGAGCCACTAACAAGATTTAGCATCCTCCATAATGTATCCTAATTCTCTATTTCTCTTCTCAGCACCAATAGACTCCACCATTTTGCTGAAGGAGTTTCTAGCTACACTAAATTCCCTTTTAATGCCTTTCTATTTACAAAACTTACTCATAACACTATTCTTGAACTCTGTCCCATTATCACATCTGATTATCTTAACTTTCTTATCAACAAGATTTTTCTACTCGTTATAAAGCTCTTATGAATGCCACAGTCCCATCTTAGTTGCTAAAAAGAAAACCCCAAAGTATATCAGCTATAATCATCAGTGACAACTAGACAATATTCTTATTCATTAAGCTGCTCACAACAAAAGTTTGGACCAAACAAGTCCCATAAGGCAACATGTAATAAAGGGCCTGAGTAATAGATTTTCTAAATCATTAGACATTAACAAAAGGCTTTTGTTGATGCTTCCCTTAAGGCAAGCAACACAAGTTTTGTCATTTTCAAAATGTTTTATAGGTAAACCTCTCACAAGATTTTCCTTAACAAGTTTATTAATAGTTTTAAAATTTACATGACCTAGCGCCATACCATAGCATTGAATTCATCAGTGGGTGGCCATTGCAACAAAGATAATTAAACACTCTTTAGGAACAATATTATATCAACACTGTACATATTGTTCTTTCTAGGAACTTTAAATAAAACTTGACTCTTATCAGCTAACTTAAAGTCAGGAGACAGAACAAAACATCCAGTGTCAATAAAAAGAATAGTGTTCTTTTTGTCACACATCTATGAAACACTGAAAAGGTTAAACTATAACTCCTTGACAAACTACACATCCTCAAAATAAAGCTTACCTGTTTTAAGAGTTCCTTTACTAATATTTTTCCCTCCTTTGGCTCCCACCCCAAAGGTAACATATCCTCTATCAAATTCCTTGAAGTCAGAGAGATAGGACATGTTCCCTGTCATGTGCCTTGAGCATCCACTATCAACATAGCCTTGATCTTCTTTATGTGGATGACCCCGCACATAAAAATAAGGAAATTAGTTTCCTTTAGGAACCCAAGCCATCACTGACTTGGATCTGCCTCATGCATCAACATAACTATGTCTCTTCAAAGTAATTGATGCACTATTAAGTTTGGTAGGTTTCCAAACACAACATGCTGAGAGCCTTTAACAAACATTAACCTGAATTTGCTCTGAACAGCATTAACTTAAACCCTTCTGATTTGGCCAAGTAGTATTAAATTTTCCCTTAGCAATATTAACTTTTTGGTTAAAATTTTTGTTAGTTAATGTTGTTCTTATTTGATAGTGCCTCTTTACAGTTGATTGTGCTGATTTAGAAAAACATGACATTGGTCTAGCACTATAAACTGTAGTTTTGGGATGAGCAGTATTAACAAGCCTAGCATTATTAAGTGGTCTTAGGCTAGTTTTCATTAAAACTTCTCTTGAAGCCATGATCCTGTAAGCACTAGGGTAAGCCTTTTTAGTAGAATAATTATAATTCACCATTGTATAATTATTCCCAAATAACACCCTTTCCCTTTGATGGTAATTGAAGTCAGCATGTACATGGTCAAAACTTCCACAGACAAAACAAGCTTTATTGTACATCACAAAATCACTTCCTAGCTGTTGGGATTTCTAATTATTCCAGTTTTCTTGATTTCCCCAGGGACTTTGTAACCTGTACATTTTAGCATACTTAACTAGTTTTCAAACTAGTTTTTCTTGTTGTTTAGGTCTAACAAATTCTATCTTAGCAACAGTAGGAAAAATAGTTTTCTTCTCTAACTTATCATTTGGCACTAACTCCTCAACCAATGAGGCATCAGGAGATTCCCTAACCTCATTAGAAATATCTTACTAAAAATCTTACTAGACATAGTCCATAGCCTTCAAACTTAGGCTGTTGGAACTCCTCTAGACCAGAGTAGGACAAATCAAGATTTAGGGGTGAAAATAACCCTGTATGGGGAGGTGGAACAACATTATAGCTTACAAAACCCATACCCTTTCTACTTTTTATCGTTTTATCTGATCCCTATTTAATTTGTCTAGACTCTAGAAGCATTAAAAAAATTTTCAAGTTTAAGTTGATTGCTTTTTTTTCTTGCTTAAGCTTTTCTAACTCACTTTTAAGCATACTAATTTCTGAGTCTTTATATGAGATATCTCTTTTAAGAACAACAAGTTGCTCACAAAAAATAACCTCATTCTTTTTCTAAAAGACAATGTGCTCTTCTACAGATGCTAACCCTCTTTTATAAGTAGCTAAATTGAACTCAGATGCTAACCCTCTATTCTTAAATCATCAAGTTGAGTTTTAAGAGTTTCAAAGCTTTTTAGATAGGTTTTTAAACAAGTTTTGTCATTATGTACCTCAGAGTCTGAAAAAGCCATAAGAGCCATGTTTGTAAGCTCTTCATCAAAACCAGCTCCATCAATAGCCACCATGGCTTTAGAAGAAGTTTCTTCCACATTTACAGTCCTTCTAGAGCTGTCTTGATTCTTGTTCCTGCTATCTTAGTTCCTAGGTCCTCTGCATTTCCTCCAAAAATTGTCCATCTTGTGGCGTTGAAACACTCCATCCACCTAGACTTGTCATATCCAGCTGTGTCATTCCCATTGATAGTGATCTTTCTACTAGTTTTCTGGAAAAACCTTCTTGTCCTCCTGCTCAACAATGCTAACTGTCACTTTAAATCCATCTTTTCTAAGTTATCTTCATGGATTTGTTCAAGGTCCTCATGTACAAGTTGAGACCTGTTTGGTTGATTGGCCAAAAATGCATAAATAGTGGCATTACTTAAGTTGGCAGTACTAACTTGAGTATTAGCAGTGCTAACTTGAGTGCTAGCACAGCTAACTTGAGTGTTAGCAGTACTAACTCCATAAGAAGTATTAACTTTATTAGTACTGCTAGGGGATGACACAAAAGCCATATTCTGAGAACTTGAGCTTGAGCTTGAGCTTGCAGTTATTTTAACCTCTTGTTCAACAATCTTGAAATTGTTGTAGAGATCATCAAAGCTCATTGTGCCTAGATCAGGTTTATTCCTCCAGACCATTACATGAGTATTCCACTCAGAAGGCAAACTTCTCAAAAATTTCAAATTGAGATCTTCTTGTGAAATATTTTCACCCAAGATAGACAGCTGACTTATAATCTTCTGAAGCCTGTTAAAAATAGAGTCGAGAGACTCTGTGCTTGGAGTACTAAAGTTCTCATACATTTTCTTCAAAAGAGTCTTCAAAGTCTTCTTTGTGGCTTCATTACCACCAAATCTTATTTGTATAGCAGCAAACAAAGTCTTAGCATCCTTATACTAATTAAATGTCATTAGATGTTCATTAGGAAGTGCCACCAGTAACATACTTCTTACCTTCACATCATTCTTCTTTTGAACCTTTTCTTCAGTAGTTACAGGACCTTGTATTAGTGTAGTTGAGTACCATCGGCATTTTTTATTGTTTGAGATGCTGGTTTTACAATAGTTTCCAGATCCTCTATGACATCCCATAAAGCATAGTCTTGTACTTGAAAGTATTGCTCAATCCTTAGCCTCCACATATCATATTCACCCTATTTAAGAATGGGCAACTTTGCAGTAGTAGTGGTTTAAACAGTTTCTAGATCCATCTCTTCCTTGTGACTAAAGGGTTCTTCTTGTTAGTTTCTTCTAGATCAAAGTTTTAGAAAACAAGCTCTGATACCACTTGTTGATCCCAACTTAAGATCGATTCCTTAGCTTGAAAAGGTTAAGTTACTTTGGATAGATCCAAAACAACTATGGTAGAAACTTTGTGAATACTAAAGAGTATGCAGAATCTACTCTTTAATACTTAGAAGAATATTAATAAAATAACAACTGTATGAACAATGATATTACTAAAAAGATCCAATATTATTATTATCAATAATACGAGTACTCTGTGTAGTACTAGGGTTTACAACCTTGAAGCTATACATCAAAACGTCTATCTAACATCATAACTTAGGATCTCCTTTTATATACTAAGGAGTCCTTTACAAGATAACTACAAATCTTTTATAATTCTAATCTTATACGTATCTTTCTAACTTTATAAGATATATACTGAATAAGTCAATACAAATCACTTGACACGTCTTTATCACTTTAGCAGTCTTAATCTTCATCCAGCAGTCTTAAGTCCTTTAGCAGTCTTAAGTTAGTACTGTCAGTACTAATTGGTTAGTATTGGCAGTTGTAACTTGAGCAGTACTAACTCTTGGCTTGGTAGCACTAAGTATGAAGACTTTTAATTCCCAACATGAGGTCAAGTTTTCTTTTTGTCGTAATACTTTCCTTTAAGATGATGACCGGGTTGCTATTTGAAATAATAGCAAGCCATTTGACATGTTTTAAAATATTTTGAACTTCTGCTTGAACTTCATTTACAGCCTCATATCATTATTGAATGACATTTCTAAGGCCGTAATTGCTATCGATTTTCATAAGACATGTCATAAAAACCTATTTTTGTATTTTTCTAATTTTTTAATTTTGTATTTTGTTTTCTGGTTTTAAATTTTTAAATTTTCTTTTTTGAAAAATTTATATAAAATAAAACATATTTTTGGGTTTTTTTTATTTTCTTATATACATATGATACACATAATACACCACGAGTTGCCACCATAACTCATCTCTTCCTCTGCCAGACTCTTCAGCGTTTCAGGAGACATGCTTTTCATACCAAGCATTTCGATCAAGAAGTTGAATCTTTCTCGTGGAAAAGGTTTGGTGAAGATGTCTGCCAGTTGATATTCTGTCTGGACAAAGTATAGTTCCACTATTCCATTCTCCACTTGCTCCTTTATAAAATGTTAGCGTACATCGATGTGCTTGGTTCTTGATTGTTGAACGTTGTTGCAGCATAGAGCACTCGCACTTTTGTTGTCGTAATACAGAGGAATCTTATTGAATGTAAACCCATAGTCTGTTAGCTATGATCGCATCCAAAGGATTTGAGCACAACACCTAGATAAGGCAATATATTCAGCCTCTGTACTTGAGATCGCAGTGCTCTTTTGCTTCTTAGAAGACCAGCTAACATGTTTATCACCTAAGAATTGAGCGCTTCCTGATGTACTACGTCTAGTGTCTTGACACACTGCATGATCATCGTCTGAATATGTTCTTAGAGACATAATGGTATCCTTCGAGTACTAGAGACGCATGTTAATGGTTCCCTTTAGGCATCGAAAGATCCGCTTAACCGCATGTAAGTGCTTTTCGGTAGGCTTTGCCTGATACCAGGCACATAAGCAGACTGTATAAATAAGGTCAGGTCTACTAGACGTCAGTTACAATCATACGTCTAACATATGGACCATGCATAATGGAGTTATAGATTAGCTTTCCATTTGATTTACTTATTGCATAACAAAGAGGACAAGAAGACCATGGAACATAGTTGTCTTTGTTGAGCATAGGTGTATGGTTTTCAGAACCAGCAGCATAAATGTCTTGTTGAGTCGACATTGCAAAATTCATGTGAAATGATATACTAGGATTGTTTTAGTGAAAAATGAGTATGAGTTAAAGTGTTGTTTGTTGAAAGTGATTGAAAATGAGTATTGCACGGGATTTTAAAAAACTTGATAAATCGAGAAAATAATTGTATATTTTGTGGGATTTTACAAATCCAAGAATAAACCGTGTAATAAGAATTCTTGATTTAGATTATTGGATAAATCGGTTAATTATGAGTTGTGTCTAAATCGGTTAACAAATTCAGCTCATAAAAAATGGCAAAATCGGCTGACATTAAGTGTCAAAATTGGCTGGCAATTTTGGTTGAATGTCAATTTTGGTTCAACTGAAAATGGCAATTTCGGTTCATCTGAAAATGGCAATTTCAGCTAACACAAATGTGTCAATTTTGGCTAACACAAATGTGTCAATTTCGGCTAACACAAATATGTCAATTTCGGCTAACAAAAATGTGTCAATTTCAGCTAACACAAATATGTCAATTTCGGCTAACACAAATGTGTCAATTTCGGCTAACACAAATATGTCAATTTTGGCTAACACAAATGTGTCAATTTCGGCTAACACAAATGTGTCAATTTCGGTGCATTCAAAAAATCCAGAAAACCAACTTTTCAAATCACTAAAAAACACATTTTTTAGCGTTTTGGATGATTTCTTTTGCAAAAGTAAGTATAACTAAGATACTCTTAACATAAATACACAAACTTTATGGATTTTAACACCAAAAATTTTGTACTTTTTTTGTGTATAACGAAAGAAATGGTTATGGGCTAATACCCTCGGGTATTAGCCATCATAATGAAGATTTAATGTTTGGTTTGTTTTAAACTGAACTGCTTAATTAATCATTGATTGTTTAATTATGTTTATCACCTAATACTTGTCTATCTATTTGAATATGCGACCTATGATTCAACTGGGTCTAGTTATACCTAACAATTAATCTTGATACTGGGATAACTCTCTATTTAGTTTTTATATTATTGACCAATAGGATCACAAATAATGTTCTATCTTTGCCTTAAATTATGAGCTTAGTTGGACCGGCAGGTGACCCGTATGCTTCAACAAAGTATGTTCTTAATAAATTGGTAAAGACTTATACAGTGAACTACCACTATATAAAATACCATCAAACAGTAAGTGGGTAAAGTCCCGATGGGCTAGGGTTTAACAAGATCACCATTGCTTTAAATCCCTAGATAGATTATAATTAAACTAAAAGGATGTTTTATGCGGATACATTAATTGTGACAGGATTCAACATGTCTAGGGCTTAGGATGATATCCCGCCTACGTCTTAAGAATGATATGCCGCCTTGAGATATGCATTCATTGCACTAAACAAACTAACCAACACTTAATTGGATTTAATATGGATAATATAGTATTCTATCATTTAGCTTGTACCGCTCTTTTATCTTTTGATTGTCTTCTTGTATGCTTATTTTGTATTGAATTGATTATTGTCACCATAAAACCTTTACCAGTCTCTCAGGCTGAAAACCCCCATTTATCATTAGAACTAGGTTTAGCATAGGTTTAGCAAGTAAATAGAATTAATCAGATTAACTAAAATACTGATAGAATATAAGGTTAACGACCTCGCTCTTAGTGTTCAACACCCTACTTACCACGAAATTTCACCCGATCGGGTAGACTGCTCGTTAACATGTTGTTTTAGGATAAGTCAGCTAAATATAAATTTAAAACTTGGTAACCAATAAATTTCCCCTACACGACAGAACATCAACGACCCTGTATCAATTTGGTCCCATTATAGCTTCATTAATTCATTTAGCATTCTATAATATAGCCCGTCCAAGTTTAGGCCACTTATTATAAGTGCGCTTAAACAGAATTAAGAAAAGCTCAATAGGAAAAGGATTTAAAACTTTTGCTAAATTTAAAGATGTGATTATGTGAACTTCAGAACTTGGTTTCAACTCGCGTTATGTCTATTAAACTTGTCACACCATCACAATCGCTTTATTATCTTGTTGTAAACTTTACTAGTATACATATTACGTATGGTGTTTTACATGGACAACGCATTTCAATCAAAGTTGATAAGAATCTTGACGCAGTAGGGTTTCTTCAATATCTCAAATAATTTATGTATATTCTCTAACCGTATTTTATGTGTTAGAAGTTTATCTAGTTCTATCTCCTGAATTTGTCATAGATTATAATTATCAATATCCTTAATCCAAGAACATTAAGATATATCTGTATGCTTTTCAACCTAATTATGACAATGTCGTTCAATTGGATATCTAGTACATGTAAAAAGGTTTCTTTTAGTTGGATAGATTGGTTTAGTGATCCATGTAGTATCCTCTCTTTTATCTTGCAGTGGTTTTGTGTAACGTTTTGCTAGTTGTTTTAATATAATCGCCGTTCCAAAAAATATATATATATGTATAGTATAATAAGACATTTTTGGTACAAAAATTATTAAACCTCTCATATAAGAGAAACAAAGTATTTTATTATTAATTACCTCATTCATGCATTTTCGGAGAATGATAGGCAGATCAGACCGGGTTCTTACACCACCAAAAGTTGTACCCTTTAAAGTCCGACCATTAATTAGCGATATGCTTCTAATTGGTATGTCATCTGTAGCAGCTCCTATTAATACTGTGGTACCTAAACCCTGAAAATAAAATCATCATCATTAATAGTTATCATCAAATTTTATCCAGTTGCTAAAGAAGCACGAAAAATCCGTAAGAAAAATGAATGGAGTTATATCCATAAACTGATTGTTGTTATGTACAATTTTGGAGGCTTCAATGATTTCTTTCAACAATGAGGCGATTCCAGTGCACTCGAAGCAGTAGTCAACGCCTAAACCATCAGTGATATCTCTCACCATATCTGAGACTGACTGATTAGGATGGTCTTTAGGGTTGATGAAATGCGTCATCCCAAACGCCTTTCCTTTAGCCGCCTTGTTTTCATTTATGTCTACTCCAATTATTTTGGAAGCCCCTTGCATTTGTGCCCCTTTTATTGCCTAATTGTTTTAAACATATCATATAAGATAAATTGCTAAAAGAAAATAATGAGTACTATCATTTGGTTTAAACTATTTTTATACTAAAAATATAAACTAAATTTAATTCTTAAAGATTTAAAACAACAAAATTATACTAAAATTGATCTAAAAGATAAAAATGACTAATATGCTTGCTAAGTGACGTGAAATATTCATCAAGTGTGATTTTAGGTTTATTAACGAATTAATTTCCTTAGAAAAGATAATTATCTCACAACGTTGGTTTATTTTGACAAAAATCTCTCAAAAAGATATAAATTACTATATGTGTAGTTTGACTATTTCCCCGGCTTTTGCCCTTCAAAACATTCAAACTATAAATCTAAATAATCGAAGATTATTAATTAATTAAACCCTTTTTCAAATCCACACTTAATTCATAATTCACAATATCACTTAACAAGAACTATTTAAACTACTCACTATGCATAACAATAAACTAAGCAAAGCAAAACATTTTTATTCTAAGTTACACTAATAAATTGAAATAGGATAGAAAATGGAACCGATTTGGAGACCCGCAATTAAACGAATACCACCCGGTTTATTTAGCTAAAACAAATAATCAAATTCGGTCTAGCTAAATAAACTCGTAAGCTCCACGCCTCATGAGTAGACCGGTACCATAACAAACAAAAACAAACTGTTAACAATTTATAAAACAATTTGCAAATCTACTCTTTCTGTTTGAAGTAAATGTTCCTTCACCGTAGTCTAATCCAACATGAGTCCAATTAATAATACAAGCCCAACAGTTAACTACATAAACCACACATAGTTTTAATTATTAAACGTAGGCCCAATTTCAAATCAATATCATGATCAATTCTCTACAACCAACGTAGCCTAAATGATTATATTAACTAAATGTGGCCCAAAATTAACTAAACTCATCCAGTTGTGATTTACAAAACAATCGATGCCCAAATTTCGAGTACCATAGAACCAGCTTCACACACGATATTCTAATGAACTAATCTGATAAGCCTAACCTTATAAGCCGATATTTCAATAAGCTACAAAGGACTTATAAGCTAAATACCATCAAATAAACTATACCAATTTCGAGTAAGCTAGCGAAAATGAATAAGCACTAAAAAAACATTTGCTCGCAACCATAATCCAACATAAGATATGCGAAAGTTTTTTCACACAATATTAGCTCACCTAACTAAATAAGCTTTTTAACAGCTTATTCAATACATAAAAATGAGCTTTAAAGAAACTAATAGCTAATGAACGATGAAAAGCTAGAACGAAACGAATCTCAATCTAAACTTATTTAAATGCTTATTTGATCTAAACTTATTAGAGGAAAGATTAGATGAGAATGATAAGCTAAAAAAATAGCTTATTACTTTCGTTATTATTTCCTTAATAAGCTCAGATAATAAACCAAAAATAAGCTTATGAAAAACTTATTGTCGATAAGCTCGAATTAGAAGAAAAGAAAGAAAAATAATCCACGAGTAAATAGAATCTAAACACCAACTTCATTTCCTTACTAATAGGCTCAAACAAATTACAATATGCTGTTACATAAACTCAAAATAAGCTGAAATGAACTTTTTAAAACAATAAGCTGAATCTAAACTACTAAGCTATAAATTAGTAAAAAATGAAAAAAATGTGAAAAAACTCCCCTCTTAAAGTTGTGGGGAGCGTGTGTATAAATAAGAGTTCAAAGGGTCAATTTTGTAAATTCCCCAAATGATTGTCAAGTTGATGAGCCAATGATTAGCTTGTATGCATGCTCCATCGGATCGCCAATATGCAGAAATGAGGATCAACCATTGAGTATGCGACACGTGTAATTCTTGACTGCCTAAGTTGTACGCATTAACTATCATCCATTGGATCATTTTTTTGTAGTAAACTCAATTGCAATTTAAAGAGTAAACATTGCCTTTCCACGTGTCCTTATACTACTCGCCCATCCCTTTATAATGGAAAGTCACGTGACCATTTTTGAATTATTTAAAATGCATGTGATGTGACGTCATCCATTATATCTCAACTCATTATATTTGCAAACATTAAAAATGATTTGGGTTTTATTATTTATGATGGGCCGAGTATTGAGCTAGTAAAATTATGGGGTGGCCTGGCCCATTAAATGGGTTACGAGCTGGCCCAATAAGATCCGAAGGCACCGATGGACTCGTTTTCTTGTGATCTTTCTAATGGCATGCTCAGGGACTTTTCACGACTTCATCTTAGCTTTGAGTAAAATTAAACTTGACCAAATTAAGCCCGATAATTCCTATTTTTGCACCGTTTTCAATCCTTTTACCTGAAAGACATAAAAATACCAAACAAACATATTTGCAATATAATTAAGCATATCTTAGTATTTTTAGTCCAATTAATAGTGCTTTCCGGGTTACAAAAGATGTGTGTTTTAGCACTCATCATCAACGCCTAAACCATCAGTGATATCTCTCACCATATCTGAGACTGATTTATTAGGATGGTCCTTAGGGTTGATGAAATGCATCATCCCAAATGCCTTTCCTTTATCCGCCTTGTTTTCATTCATGTCTACTCCTATTATTTTGGAAGCCCCTTGCATTTGTGCCCCGTTTATTGCCTAATTGTTTTAAACATATCTTATAAGATCAAATGCTAAAAGATAATAATAAGTACTATCATTTTTTATCTTATTAGGATTTGTACTTTCTATTTTCTTTTTAAAAATCAACATATTAATACTAAGGTAGATATGTACCCCTAGTCCAACGGCACCTAGGCAAAAAATAGCTACAATAAAACCCTTAGTGATTTAAGTTTCTTTCCATGGAGCACCAATGTAACGCCCCGACCCAAAAGGGTAGAAGTATTACAAATATGGTGTGACATCAAAGGTATACATAATCATAACACAA